>CAUYLG010061345.1:0-10197 GCA_963573385.1 Cacajao melanocephalus
TGCATTCTAGCCTGAGCAATAGAACAAGAATCCTGTTCTCTCTCCCTCTTTCTCTTCCTCTTTCTCTCTCTCGTACATTCTTTTTTTTCTTTCTTTCACTCTCACTTTCTTTCCTCTCTTTTTCTTTCTTTCAAAAAAAAAAATTAAAAGAATAATTAAAAAAAAAAAAGATTTATAGGTAAAAGATGAAGCCATAAAAATACTACAAGAAAACATGATCAAAATTTTCCAAATTTCAAAACAGGAAAGGTCTTTCTGAACATGACATATAATTCAGAAGCCAGAAATGAAAAAAAAAAATCTAAGATAACATAAAAATTTGGGGTCAGCAAAATCATCGTCAATTATACAAAAAAAAAACTAGAAAAAATATTACATGCAACAAAGGCTAATATTCTTAATATCCGTGAGTTACTATGAATCAAGAAGACAAACACCATCAATGCAAAAGAAAAATGGTTCAAATTTACCAACAGGCACAAATAAATATATAAATGCATATATACATCATATACAATACAAACACATAAACCATAAAAACAAAAACATTTCTTATTAAACTTTAGAACTAGCAATTATTTTCACAATTAAAGAACAATTACAATGTTAGGAAAATATGTATAGTTGGAAATGTAAATTAAAATGTAAGTGTCAAAGATACAGACTGTAGTTGGAATTAACTGTTTTCTACCAATTTGAAATAGGAGTGAAAGGGTTCAGTATTTCTTGAGAACAGAATGTCAAATTTCATTTGTAAACTACAACATTTAGTTCTACTCACTGCAATTCTAGAATTCAAAATGGACATGTTGGTGGTGAAGTGGTATAACTAGCATCAAATCTTCCTGCCTATTTATTGAAAAATATGTTAGAAACAGCATGGCTGAGCAATCAACTAATAATCTGTGAAAGGTAATCCTTATTCATTTGCACATTATTGCGCTTTTGTTTTCGAAAAGTTCAACAAATTAGAGAAAGAAATCATTGACCTAGTACACTTATCAGACAGTATCTTTTATATTTGTAGAATACAAAACAAGTTATTATATTTGCAGTCAACCATTTACAGAGATCATCCCTGTACAGTTTTACACTGTAAGAATCAAATTTCCAAATATGTACTTGGTTATTAGTTCTATTTTTAACCTGCCACTCATATACTGTCATGTACTTAAAATTCAGAACATGTTTACATTATCCATCCAGCAGGCTAATGCAACTGCACACCAGACAGTCATGCATAATTCAAATCAATATCCTCAGGCTTGGAACTCTAAGTCAAAGCTGCCTTTAAAAAAGCTAGGGTGTGACTTTAACATGAATAAAGTAGATCTAATTTTTCTTTTTATGTGACAAATTGATACTTTCTGCAATGGAATGCCAAAAATGCAAAGCCACTGTATAATAGATCTTTACACTATTGAAAAAAGAGATAATTGAAAAAATAAGGCAACTATAGTAGTCTTAGAAAATTAACTTTAAATACTGAATGAGACAAAGCTGAGTAAGACTCGAATGGCAAAGCTCACAATATAACAATAGATGATATGAACTTTAGCCAACAAATAACATGTATATAAAATTACAAAATCAAAGCTCCAAGTTATATTGTTAATTGGGAATTATTTTAATACTTAAATTCAGATTACTATTTTTGTATCAGCAAAGTTAGTTTCATTTAAATTCCTTAAATATAAACCCCACTACTAAATTTCTATAACTAGTAAAATGTCTAGAAGTGACCTGCATGTGGAAAAGCTCAAGTCTATCAAACTTTAATTGAGGTTTCTTAGTTAAGCATGTCAAGATATAGCACTGAATATCCATTATACCAGACTCTAGTTTCTGTCACCTTTACTGTGGATATTTGCTTTTAAAAGAATACAGGAAAAAAAAAGATAACTGAGTCTTAATCTATAAACATCTATTTTTGAGGCTACTAAAAACATAAATTTACCAGTAACTTGAAATGTAACACATAATTGATTAGCCTCTGGATTAAGATTCTCATAAGCAAGAACAAATGCATATATTTTGATAATTTTTCTTCCCAGAAGCTTCAAATTTGACTCATCATTTAAAGAAACCCTCCAGATATGAACATCATTGCTCATGCAACCCAACTCAATTATGAAAATTTTGTATTAGTCCTATTCAATATTACAGACATACCAAACATAATATCCTTCACAATGACAGTCCATTAATGTCAAGGTGTAGTAATATGAAGGATGAAATTAATGGGATAGAGAAAAAGGATTCAATGTTATCTTAGATAATGAAAAAAAGATTAAATGGTAGGCCTTTGGGAAATACAGTAAAGGCAGGGAGGTCCTTTCAGTGAAGACAGAGAATCTAGTTCAGGTACACAAAACATATATTTCAGTTTTCTTGCAGAGATAAAAAACTTAAATTTTCAGATGACGGAGTGGATAAATCAAAGATGTCTTAATTGATTAAGACCTGAATTTAATTAGGAGTTTACAGATAATACTGTTGACCAAATCTATTCACTAAGTATTCCGTAAGAAAATAGTAGAAAAACATGTTTCATAGCAATTAAACTACCAATTAAAGCTGGAGAAAATGATGCACAGAAATTCAAAACCATAACAGCAACAGCAAATAAAAAATTGCCCTTAAAAAGCAAGTCTGATCTCACTCAGCAATAATAGCAGCATGGCCCATGGAGTGAATACATATCTTTTGCTTTCTATAGAGGGCTGTTTCCCTTTAAATTTCCATATTTTTGGCCCACAAGTACAACCAATGAATATTTTAAACCTCTATAAACGTAAAAAAGTTATTGGCTCAGAGTTTTCTTCCTTTATTTACAAACCTACTTTGGAATATTTGCAATACAGCACCAGAGTTCAAAAGAGGCACATAGCATTCTCACATTAATCATGACATGGAGACAAATGATAAGTTTTAGAAAAGTAGCTACATAAAATAACTAAAAGATTACAGAATATAAACTGCATATTTACACATTATACTGGAAATTATAAAGGCAATAAAATGCAAGTTTAGTACCCCTACTTAGGAACATTGGAACTCAGAATGTGAGAAGTGGAATGAACCCTAGATCATATTGCCTAACCTTAACGTACGTGCAAAAGGCAATGAGAGCCTGTGACATGCCTAAAGTGACAGTTTATAGAAAGAGTAAGATTAGAAACCATGTTTGCCATTTACAAGTCTCCTGAGTACAGACCTATACAGCCATACCCATTGGCTCTAACTACTTCTAAGTATGTTTAAGAAAAAACAAATGACGCTGCATACAATTTCAATGGTGAAACAGATGTAGAAAGGACCAATGGTAGACTAGAGCTGACATGCAGATACCTCTCACACAACGGAATTAGATGGCATCCATATCCTTCAACTTCCCATCTCCCAGTTCCTACCCCCACTTCCTCATTCCACACCCACTGTAGATATACTTGTATGCACTGATTTATATGGGAGGGCAAGATGTCTTCAGAGAAAATATCTTAAACTAAGAATATATACAAACATGTCTTGCAAATTAGAGGGTAAAGTGAATGTGAAAATCCAAATTTCTGAGAATTCCAACGAGACTCTTGATATTCACAGTAAGAAAAGGAGATATCTTTCACAGAAAGCTGTATTAAGTTATTGAGCCTGAGGTCAGGGAAGAGTATGGACTGCTAGTGCAATGTGGTGGCTGGTAAATTATTTTATCCTGCCAATTCTGGTAATGCATTCACACCCTGGGAAGAAAACATGCAGTACATGAACTGAAAGAACAGCCTCTTTACATCCTAGGTCCCACAACTCTGACAGTAATTATTTTAGTTCCCACTATTTTGGAATTAATGTAATCCTATTCATGTCTAATTTTTCTTATTCAGGTTGAGTAAGAGAATTTATCAACTCTTAGCCACCAAATTCATTCCCAAATTAGTATGGGAGTTTAGCATGGGAAATTCCCATACTTATTCCCATATTAAATTCCCAAATTACGATATACTGTATATGTTTATATGTATTATATACATTATAAATATACTAAAGCTGAGTCTAATTGATTTAAATTAAGCAGTTTATTAAATAGCCTTAACTCAGCAGAGTATAACATGAAGCAGACTAATTTTTATTCTAATCCTTATGTTTTAATTGTATGATAGTGAATTTCCCTCATCCTGCCCTTAATTTGATCTTAAGGCAGAGTTCATTCATTACCAGTCACTTTCTGTTAGTAAAGAATCTCAAGCTAGTAGAATTTAAAACTCTATTCCCAGGTCTAACTTAATTTCCTCTCTATATCTAAGTTTCTAACTTGTAAAACAGAGTTAATAATAGTTCATAGTTCACAGTGCTGTCAAAACATTAAATAAGGTAATATAAGTAAAGGGCTTAAAACAGTGCCTGTTACATCGCAAGCACTATATACGTATTTGCTTTTATTACTCCCTCCCTCTGATGCCAGCTAAGCTTCTGCTCATGGAACTCTGAGTGGGAGACAAAGTGAGGTTTGCACTTTTAATCCTCCTTACTCCAGTACCTTGAATGACTTCGTTCTGGAACATCTTTCCCTCTCTTCCAACTCTAATTACTCTGGTGTGTAGAGGTAAGAAACAGGAATAGCAGAAATTGCTGAGATTGCCTTACTGGCTGCATGCAAGTAGTAGGAAGGTACACTAAACCTTACTCTAGCTCTGGTTGGCTGTGGTAGCTTTTGCTGATATGGTGGTTTCTTCATAACCTATGCACATAATTCATTTGGTTGATATTCAGCTTCATCTCAGCCTCTGCAGTCATGGAGGAACTTCTCAGAGTATGGCACCCAAGTCTTCCTTCCCCTGTGGTCAGCAGTCCATGCTCCTAATCCCCTAATTACGTAGCACATTCCTGGTTTGCTGGTTGCTGATTAGCCCCAAAACTCTTAACTCCTCCTCTACTTTCCATGTTCCTTCAAAGGGAGCCTCAAAAATATTTCCACGTTCTCCAAAAATCTCAAGTGCCCACTGAGAAAGGGGAGGAGGCAGAAGAGCTGTAACCACAGTACCTCCCAACTTTCAAACTCCAACTCTCTTTCTCCCCTACCCCATCTCCTGTTTATTTGATATGGGGTGGGAGTGGGAGCACGGCAGGTAGATTGATATTTGGGGGTAATAAAACCAGTCTGGACTACCTCATAATAAATACATAGAGAAGTCTCTGATCCAGAATGTCAATGGCTGTTAGCTCAAGGTAACAGATGAGAGAGTGAGGAGATGGAGTACTATTACCTCCTCATTCCAGCTTTCAATCCCTAGTCACCAACTTAAGAATAATAAAAGCCTCAAGAAAAGTCCCATTAAACAGCCTGATACAAATACAATTAATATAGAGACAATCTTTCTTATACATCACTATAATCTATGGTAGGTATAGACCTAAATGCACAACCTAATCAAATGCCTATGTAAGAACACACAGGGAGAGAAAGTTTATGTATTCTATATATTCTGAGCGATGGTCCTCTTTACCCCCAGTCACAAGAAATCTGCAAATGGAAGGAGTATTCTGTTGTCAGGCTATGGGGAAGTAGGAGCACAGCTAACTGTCAAACATGAATGATTTATTATTCCATTTTATGGGCAAATCAAGATGAATGCAAAATGAAAGAGATCATAAAGAATCAAACTTAAGAAGTCCAAATATATAAATCAATAACAAAATCAAAAGTTCATGGTAATAAGGGCAAGAGAGGTTTTAATTAGAAAAATCAAGTTCATAACTTTATTTCAATTAAATTTAAAAAATTATTGATGTATTAAATTTGCACCCAGCAAGCACTATGTGAGATATTGGGAACTCACACCAAAGTGAAGTGAAACAAGTTATTGTACATAACAAAAGAACACCCAAATCAACTGACATCTATAGAAATTCTGGGAATAGAAAGATTAATCTGTGAGAGTGTAGGCAAGAAAACTTCATGGCAGTTGTTGGCCTTAACTTTGGCCTTGAAATGTAGTGCTAAACAGGCTGAAAGAGGGTACAATGTTTCAAACTGGGGTACAATATCAACAAAGGTACAAAGTCAGGCATGACGCATGATGACCAAATTATCCAGGAAATTGGCCAACTACAGAAGATTTTAAACAATGGGAGAACAAGGAAAGGTTAATTTAGATATTTATACTACCTCATGTTTGGGTTTGTTTCCAATCTTGTGATTTCAATTATCAGTATCAACTGGGGTTGGGCATGGTAGATCATGCCTGTAATCCCTGCACTTTGGGAGGCCGAGGAGGGCAGACCACTTGAGGTCAGGAGTTCCAGATCAGCCTGGACAACATGGCAAAACCCTGTCTCTACTGAAAGTACAAAAATTAGCCGGGTGTGGTGGTAAGTGCCTGTAATCCCAGCTACTTGGGAAGCTGAGGCAAGAGAATTGCTTGAGCCTGGGAGGTGGGGGTTGTAGTGTTCCAAGATCGCAGCTACCATACTCCAGCCAGCCTGGGTGATAGAGTAAGACTCAGTCTCAAAAAAACAATAATAATAACATCAACTGCAGGCTTTCAAAAAAACTTTTTAGTTATAGAACCTTCTGTTCAAATAAAATCTAATCTATTTAAACCAATAAAAGAAGAAATAAGGAGCTCGAGGTCTGTCTCCTCATTCTTATTCCCTGATCCTCATTTTATCTTATTCCTAGAACAAACCCCTACCAAGGATCCACAGAACCCCTTAATGAAAAACGGACTGCAAACTATTGTGGAATTTTTTCTTTTTTTTGGTGGGGAGTGAGGTCTCAATTAGCTTTTAGTTAGTTCAATACCTATAGTTGCATGACCTATACTTTCCTTCATCCACAGTTTCACTGAAAGCACTTGAGAGACAACAGCTCCATAAGAGTAAGTGTTGGAAATAATTTAGGTGAGGGCAGCTTTTATAATACAATGTCACCGAATATACTTTAAAGAACATAAACTTATAAAGGTAAGTTTCATATTGGGTGCTAATTTATATCAATTTTTAAAGTAAATTTAAAATAAACAAACTTTGCCTCTCACTGTATAATTACAGAGTTTTAAATCTAAAATGAGGATTATTCTTAGGCAAAAAGCAGTTTTTAAAAACAGCATCAAAAATCTTATTTACAAGATGTTTCTATTCTGTAAAAAGTAAAACACTACTTAGAAGAGATTTCTAAACGGCTAAAGGTAACCTGAAGACGGTAACTGAGAACTCACTTTGACTTAAATTTTAGTTGATATATACCCGATAACTACAAGAAATTAACTTTTTATATGGGAGACAATACTTTTCACCATTATTATTATTTTTAAGAGACAGGGTTAGGTTATGAGTTCCGCTGCAGCAGACTTAAAAGTACCTGCCCAGCAGCTCTGCATGGAACAATGGCGCTCCCAGCACAGCACTTGAGCTCCTATAAGGGACAGACTATCTCCTCAAGCAGCTCCCCAGACCCCGTATACCAAAGAGACACCTCATAAAGGAAAGCTCAGGCTGACATTTGGAAGGTACCCTTCTGGAATGAAGGTAACAGAAGAAGAAACTGGCAGCAACCCTTACTGTTCTGCAGCCCCCACGGGTGATCCCCAGGCAAGCAGGGTCTGGAGTGGACCTCCAGCAGTCCTACAGCAGAGGGGCCTGTTAGAAGGAAAACTAAGAAACAGAAAGAAATAACTTCATCATCAACAAAAAGGACGTCCACTCAGAGACCCCATCCGAAAGTCACCAACTACAAAGAACATAGGTAGATAAAGCCACTAAGATGGGAAGAAACCAGCGCAAAAAGGATGAAAACACCAAAAGCCAGAACGCCTCTCCTCCTCCAAAGGATCACAACTCCTCACCAGCCAAGGATCAAATACGGATGAAGAATGAATCTGATGAATCGACAGAAGCAGGCTCCAGAAGGTGGGTAATAACAAACTTCTCAGAGCTAAAAGAACGTGTGCTAATGCAATGCAAAGAAACTAAGAACCTAGAAAAAGGTTAGATGAGATGTTAACTAGAAGAATCAGCTTAGAGAAGAATATAAACGACCTGATGGAGCTGAAAAACACAACATGAGAACTTCGCGAAGCATACACAAGTTTCTTTTCTTTTCTTTTCTTTTTTAAAGACGGGGTTTCATCATGTTGGTCAGGCTGGTCTTGAACTCCCAACCTCAGGTGATCCGCCCGCCTTGGCCTCCAAAGTGCTTGGATTACAGGCGTGAGCCACCACGCCCGGTGCATACACAAGTTTCAAATGCCGTACTGACCAAGCAGAAGAAAGGATATCAGAGATTGAAGATCAACTCAATGAAATCAAATGAAAGGCTAGAATAGAGAAAAAAGAGTGAAAAGAAATGAACAAAGTCTCCAAGAAATATGGGATTATGTGAAAAGACCTAATCTACATTTAAAAGGTATACCTGAATGTGACAGAGAGAATGAATCCAAGCTGGAAAACACTCTTCAGGATATTATCTGGGAGAAATTCCCCAACCTAGCAAGCTAGGACACCATTCAAGTCCAGGAAATACAGAGAACACTACAAAGATATTCCTCAAGAAGAGCAACCCCAAGGCACGTAATAGATTCACCAGGGTTGAAATGAAGGAAAAAATGCTAAGGGCAGCCAGAGAGAAAGGTAGGGTTACCCACAAAGGGAAGCCCATCAGACTCACAGTGGATCTCTCAGTAGAAGCCCTACAAACCAGAAGAGAGTGGGGGCCAATATTCAACATCCTTAAAGAAAAGAACTTTCAACCTAGAATTTCATATCCAGCCAAACTAAGCTTCATACGCGATGGAGAAAGAAAATCCTTTATGGACAAGCAATTGCTGAGAGATTTCATCACCATCAGGCCTGCCTTACAAGAGCTCCTGAAAGAAGCACTAAACAAGGAAGGGAACAACCAGTACCAGCCATTCCAAAAACGTACCAAATTGTAAAGACCATCACCACAATGAAAAAAATGCATCAACTAATGGGCAAAACATCCAGCTAGTATCCAAATTGCAGGATCAAATTCACACATAACAATATTAACCTTAAATGTAAATGGGCTAAATGCCCCAATCAAAAAATACAGGCTGGCAAACTGGATAAAAAGTCAAGACCCATCGGGGTGCTGTATTCAGAAAACCCATTTCACGTGCAAGGATACACATAGGCTCAAAATAAAGGGATGGAAGAAGATTTATCAAGCAAATGGAGAGCAAAAAAAAGCAGGAGTTGCAATCCTAGTCTCTGATAAAATGGACTTTAAACCAACAAAGATCAAAAGAGACAAAGAAAGGCATTACATAATGGTAAAAGGATCAATGCATCAAGAAGAGCTGACAATCCTAAATATATACGCACCCAATACAGGAGCACCCAGGTACGTAAAGCAAGTTCTTAATGACTTATAGAGACTTAGACTCCCACACAATAAGAGCAGGAGACTTTAACACTCCACTGCCAATATTAAATCAATGAGACAGAAAATTAACAAGGATAGCCAGGACTTGAACTTAGATCTGGACCAAGCAGACCTAATACACATCTACAGAAATCTCCACCCCAAATCCACAGAATATACATTCTTCTCAGCACCGCATTGCACCTACTCTAAACTTGACCACATAATTGGAAGTAAATCACTCCTTAGCAAATGCAAAAGAACGGAAATCATAACAAACAGTCTCTCAGACCACAGAGTAATCAAATTAGAACTCAGAAATAAGAAACTCAGAATGGCACAACTTCATGGAAACTGAACAACTGACTCCTGAATGTCGACTGGATAAACAATGAAATGAAGGCAGAAATAAAGATGTTCTTTGAAACCAACAAGAATGAAGACACAACATACCAGAACCTCTGGGACACATTTAAAGATGTATCTAGAGGGAAATTTATAGCAATAAATATCCACATGAGAAGCGAGGAAAGATCCAAAATCAACACTCTATCATCAAAATTGAAAGAGCTAGAGGAGCAAGATCAAAAAACTCAAAAGCTAGCAGAAGACAAGAAATAACTAAGATCAGAGCAGAACTGAAGAAGATAGAGGTACAAAAAACCCTTCAAAAAATCAATAAATCCAGGAGCTCGTTTTTTGAAAAGATCAACAAAATAGATCGCTAGCCAGATTAATAAAAAAGAAAAGGGAGAAGAATCAAATAGATGCAATAAAAAAGATAAAGGGGATATCATCACTGATTCCACAGAAAT
>CAUYLG010061346.1:0-36068 GCA_963573385.1 Cacajao melanocephalus
TTCAGCATTTGCATAGCATTTCACAGACTTAAATGAAATATTGGTTGGCTGTTTGTTTGTTATTTTCTTCCCTTATTCCTTCCTGTCTCTGTTGTTAAGTACAATTATCAGCATAAAAGAGGTTTTTAATACCTATTCCTAGACTGTATTCCAGCCAGGGCAATAGAGCAAGAATTCTGTTCTCTCTCCCCCTTTTTTCTTTCTTCTTCTTTCTTTCTTTCATTAAAAAATAAATAAATAAAAATAAAGTGACTAAAAATAGATTCACTTAAAAATCACATTACCCCTAGTTTTTATATTTCACCATACAATTTGCCAAACAGGCAGATGGAAACCCACACCACTACACCAGATGACCTTCCTGATGAGCTACTATACATTAAACTCAGCTGGGTATGGCTCATGTCTGTAATCCCAGCACTTTGGGAGGCCGAGGTGAGAGGTTCACTTGAGATCAGGAGTTCAGGACCAGCCTGGCCAATACGGTGAAGTCCATGTCTACTAAAAATACAAAAAATTAGGTGGGCATGGTGGTGCACGCCTGTAATTCTAGTTACTTGGGAGGCTGACGAAGGAGAATAGCTTGAACCCAGGAGGCAGAGGTTGCAGTGAGCCAAGATTGCGCCATTGCACTCCAGCCTAGGCAACAGAATGAGACTCTGTCTCAACAAACAAACAAACAACAACAACAACAACAAACTCAGAGATAACGATGCTACGACTAGACAGAGTCTCTAAAAGGATCAAATTCCAATAATGGTATTATCCTTTCTAGATAACACTTATTTGACCAAGTGCTTCTTCTGTTCATCAACTATCTTTTTTTTTTTTTTGAGATGGAGTCTCACTTTGTCACCCAGGTTGGAGTACAGTAGCACAATCTCAGTTCACTGCAACCTCCACCTCCGAGGTCCAAGCGATTCTCCTGCTTCAGCCTCCCGAGTAGCTGGGATTACAGGCGCCTGCCCCCAAACCTAGCCAATTTTTGTATTTTTAGTAGAGATGGGGTTTCATCATGTTGGCCAGGCTGGTCTTGAACTCCTGACCTCAAGTGATCCTCACACCACAGCCTCCTGAAGTCCTGGGATTACAGGTGTGAACCACCATGCCCTTCTCATCAACTATTTTCAATGCATCTAGTGCCAGACTGGAGGCAAATGACTCACATACCTTAACCTCACAATAATCCTAAGAGGTTGGTCCCATCGCTATTCTCATTTTACAGAACTGGAAATGGAACTTCTTAAAGTTACCTCACAGCCAAGATCTTAATACCCAAACAATCTCCAAAATCCTGTCTCCCTAATCACAACACCATAATGAAAAGAAAAGAAAAGAAAAGAAAAAACTATCAGGCACTAAAAAATGATTTTAAGAAATGTTCTAGGCCAGCCATGGTGGCTCACACCTGTAATCCCAGCACTTTGGGAGGCCGAGGCAGGTGGGTTACCTGAGGTCGAGAGTTCAAGATCAGCCTCACCAACATGGAGAAACTCCATCTTTACTGAAAATACAAAATTAGCCAGGCGTGGTGCACATGCCTGTAATCCCAGCCACTCGAGAGGCTGAGGCAGAAGAATCTCCTGAACCCAGGAGGCAGAGGTTGGAGCGAGCTGAGATTGCACCATTGCACTTCTGCCTGGGCAACAAGAGTGAAACTCCATCTCAAAAAAATAAAAAATAAAAGCTCTAAAACTACTCATTTATCCAGGAAATTTATCTTGGATGGATAAACTACAAGGACAGATGTTTCACTTAGCTTGGTGAAAAGTGAAGACACTTATAATAGTGTTTTCACCATATATTTCATCATGTATATGGAGGAAAAAAAAAAGGACAAAATCCCAGGAAAATAAATCATGATAGCAGTAAAGATATCTTCTACGAGCCCTACAATTTTTGTCATTATAGCTTATAACACGGCAATAAAAATAGCTACTGGACTACTCTCTCATCACAGGTGTTAATATCATTTGTTCATAATGTTATCACACACCTATCACACAGCTGCAAGTAACTCTAAACCTACATGTCTTATGCTTGCAAATCCTGAATTTCTTTGACAGATAGTTCCTTAGCTATACCAGACTTTACAGTGCATTGCGAGGATAAGAGGGGGTGTTAAAGGAAGGTGGAGGGATTTGAGGGGGTGGGAACGGCACTAAAAAGCCTGGCACTCATCTGCCTGTTTGGTTGGTAACTAGTTTTAATTTCAAATAATCCCCTCTTCCATTTTACTTTGGTTCTTCTGCTGTTTCCACCCAATATTTAGATAGCAACATGAGCCAAAAAAGTTGGGATGGGTCTTAAATTTGGGGGCGAACAGGCTAAAAAGCTTGGCCCAGAATGCAAACTGCCACTTATGTGGCTGAGTCAGGACAACCAACGTAAACATGTAAGTTAGTCCAAATATACACACACTCGTTTATATTTTAAAACTTATTTTGCATCTTAGTAATTTCTTCCCTAAAAATAGCCAAGGAATTCTACTGTTTTGGCCAATTTTTTTTTTATAAATTGCTATTTTGAAAAGAAATTATAATTATCCATGTGTGTTGAACAGACCAAAGACATGCTACTATTTTCTAGTGTTGAGAAAAGTTTCAAAGTGCTACCTAGAAGCAATCATTAAAACCAATGTATCTCCATAAAATGCACTTTTTACCAAATGCTTTATAAATAAGTAGTGAGTTAAAATTGAGAAAGAGTGGCTATTTTTATTGCCTATCACCTGGTCAGGTATTTCCTGCAAGAAAAGGGACTAGATCCGTCCTTCCAATCCTTGTAATGCTGTAATGCTAGGCATGAAAAGAAGGTGGTCCTACTTCTAAAGCCTTTATGGATTTTTACCTGAATCTCTTTAAAAGGACTAGTGGGGTGGGCTGTGTGTGTGTGTGTGTGTGTGTGTGTGTTTATGCTAGTGGGGTGGTATGTGTGTGTTTATGCTAGTCGGGTGGGGGGTGTGTGTGTGTTTATGCTAGTGGGGTGGTGGTGGGGTGTGTGTGTGTGTGTGTGTGTGTGTGTGTGTGTATGCTAAAAGAAACCATAAGGCTGAGCACAATGGCTCAGGCTTATAATTCCAGCACTTTGGACTTTGGGAGGCCCAATCAGGAGGAGTCCTTGAGCCCAGGAGTTTGAGATCAGCCTGGGTAACATAATGAGACTCTATCTCTACAAAAAAGATTAAAAATACAGCCAGGAGGGGTGGCGTGCCCCTGTAGTCCCAGATACTCAGGACAGGGGTGAGGGGGCTGAGATGGAAGGACCACTTGAGATTGGGAGGTTGAGACTGCAGTGAGCTATGATCACTCCACTGCACTCCAGCTTGGGCAACACAGCAAGACTCTGCCCGCCCCAGGGAAAAAAAGAAATAAACTATAGAGATGACCTAGTTCAAGTCATTCTCACCTCCACCTTTGGAACCTGTACTGATGAGTAAATCAAAGGTCATTTGTTTATTCAAAGTCACACAACTAGAATCAAGACCCAAATCTTGGTCTGGGCATTTCCCACATTTCTCCCAATGCAAGCTGATAACTAGTATGTATTACATAAAAATATCAGAATCTAAAAATGGCAAGGGATGGCAAAACAAATGCAAGTCTAGAATGAATATCTATTTTCCTTATCTAAGACATTTATACTCTTCTGAAGAATGTACAGCAATAGTTCTCAACCAGGAGTAATTTGGCCTTGGAGACATTTGGCAATGTCTGAGGATATTTTTGGTTGCCACAACTTGGCAGGCAGGAACTGGGAGGTTACTGGTATCTAGTGAGGAGGGGCCAGGGATGGTGTTAAGCTTCCTATAATGCATGGGACAGGCCCCAAGATGGTTAATTTTATGTGTCAACTTACTAACCCATGGAATATTCACATATTTGGTTAAACAATATTCTTGGTATATATATTAGGGTGTTTCTGGATGAGATTACCATTTCAATCAATAAGCTGAGTAAACCAGATTGCACTCCTTAATGTGGATGGGCCTCATCCAATCTGCTGAAGGTTAAAATGCAATTAAAAGGTTAAGTAAGGGAGAATTTGCTCACTCTGCCTAACTGTCTTTGAGCTGAGACACTGGCCTTCTGACTCATACTTGACCTAGAACTTACATCATTGACTCTCTTGGCTCTCAGGCCTTCAGATTGTAACTGAAACTTACACCATCAGCTCTCCTGCATTCCAGGCCTTCAGTCATGGACTGGAACTATACCCTCCAATAACTACCTGAGCCATTTCCTTTTAATCAATCTCAGTAAACACATATACATATATCCTATATATATTCCACTGGTCCTATTTCTCTGGAAAATCCAGACTAATGCATGCCCCTACAACAAGAATTATCCAGCATAAAATGTCAATGCCAAGGTTAAAAAACTCTGATGTATAAGAATATTGACATTTTCATAATGAAGATGTTATGATGATAAATGGAAATTTTCCATTTTAAATGTACAGTTCAGTAGCATCCATCACTACCATCCATCCATACAAAACTTTTTTCATCTTGCAAGACTGAAACTCTACCCATTAATCAGTAACTCCCTATTCCTCACTCCCCCAGCCCTTGGCATCCACCATGCTTTCTGTCTCTATGAATTTGACTACTCTAAGTACCTATATGAATGGAATTATACAGTGTTTCTCCTTTTGTGACTGGCTTATCTCACTTAGCATATCTTCAAAGTAGCATGTGTCAGGATAGATTTCCTTCCTTTTTAAGGCTAAATGATATTCTATTGTATATATGTACACATCACATTTTGTTTATCCAATTACCATTAATGGACATGTGAGGTGCTTCTACATTTTGACTATGGTGAATACTGTTGCTATGAACACAGGTGTGCAAATATTTCTTTAAGATCCTGCTTTCAATCTGGCGGGGGAATACATATACCCAGGAATGAAACTACTGGGTCATATGGCAACTCTATTTTTAATTTTTTGAGGAACCACCACACTGTTTTCTGCAGAAGCTATGTCATTTTACATTCCCTTGGGTGCATTTTTACTTGGCAGTGCTCTCAATAGCAGAAGTTTCCTTCTGTCTACCTCTCTCTGCTCCACTTCCTTCCCTGTATCCTGGCCATTTCATGAAGCAAGTAGTAAGCTAATACTTTAAAAACTGAGACACTCTTTAAAGACACCCCAGGGAGTGATTTTTTTGAATATGAATTGTCACTCTCTAGTAGGATTTTTCCTCGAGGTAGGATTTCTTTTTCTTTTTTTTTTTTTTTTTAAGACGGAGTCTCACTCTATCACCCAGGCTGGAATGCAGTGGCACAATCTCAGCTCACTGTAACCTCCGCCTCCCAGGTTCAAGTGATTCTCCCACCTCAGCCTCTCCAGTAGCTGAGATTACGGGCACCCACCATCATGCCCAGCTAATTTTTGTATTTTTAGTAGAGACAGGGTTTCACCATGTTGGCCAGGTTGGTCTTGAACTCCTGACCTCAGGTGACCCACCTGCCTTGGCCTCCCAAAGTGCTGGGTTACAGGCACGAGCCACCATGCCCGGCCTTGAAGTAGGATTTCTACAGCGCATCTTGACCACAGTGGAGGGGTGTGGAGAAGCACAGAACACATGGGAAGGAATACACCTGCCCACCCAGCAGATGGACCCTTCTCCAAACCAATCCTGAAAGCCACCCCAGACTGCCATCTGTGAAACCTGAGAAAAATAATCCCCAGGTCATCTCGAGTTTTCTATGTGGCACCTGTTTGTATTCTTTGATAAAGAGAGTCTTTCTATTTTTAAGATCTCTTATTTACATGCATCTTGTGGGAAAAGATTCTAGTTTTACAGAGCACAGTACCACTGTTGAGCTGACTTTCAATACAAGTTCAATGGTTTTCATGAGTAATCCTTGGCAAAATGTAGTTTTGCATACTTACATGTGGGATAATAGTAGGTCCAAGCTGCTTAGAAAGAATATGAAATTTCAATTAATTTGTAACTTTGTTCCCACAAAGACCCATAGACTTGTCTTTACTTTTGACTAAGAAGTATGGTTAACATACCTGCATGGAACCGTCTGAAAGGATAAGGTAATATCTCACATATCTAGAACTCCTTAAAGTAGGGGTTGTCAAATTGTGCTCTCAGAACAAGCAGCACCAATATCACTTGGAAATTTGCCAGAAATACAAGTAACTGGGCCCCAACCCAGGTCGAATGAATCAAAAATCCTAGAGGTGGGGCCCAGCAGTGTGTTTTAGACAGCCCTCCCGGTGGTTCGAATATACATTATGGTGGCGCAATGGAGAAGCACTGCCCAGCTCTCACAAAGCACTTTTATGCTCGGGATATTATTTGGACTTCACAGCAACTTTACAAGTCAGGTAGGATTGAGAGAGTGTCCCCTTTTACAAAATTGAGGAAATTGAGGCCCAGAGAAATCACCTGACTTACCTAAAGTGACACAGTTAAGCAAACAGAACAAGGAATTCGTAGAACTAGAGAAATATTGGGGATCACAGAGTCAAGTATCCTCTATGCATAGGTGAGGCAACTAGAACCCAGAGGCTAAATGATGTGAACAAGATCACACAATGCCATAATGGAAAGCCTTTTCTTCTGTCGAAGTTCCAACCTCACTCTTTTTTTTTTCTTTGAGACAGAGTCTTGCTCTGTTGTCAGGCGCCAGGCTGGAGTGCTGTGGCGCGATCTCGACTCACTGCAGCCTCTACCTCCCAGGTTCAAGTGATTCTCCTGCCTCAGCCTCCTGAGTAGCTGGGACTACAAGCACGTGCCACCATGTCCAGCTAATTTTTGTATTTTTAGTAGAGACGGTGTTTCACCATGTTGGCCAGGATAGTTTTGATCCCTTGACCTCGTGATCTGCCCACCTCAGCCTCCCAAAGTGCTGGGATTACAGGTGTGAGCCGCCATGCCCGGCCCCATCTTCATTCTCTATCAAACCATTACATCTAAGCAGTCAGCCTCTACTAGTTAACTACCTCCTCAAATGATGAGTTAAGTCGTATATGATAATAAGTACTTAGTTTGGGACTTACTAGGTATTTCAGAAAAGAAGTGGCATGGGTAACTAAATAGACTGATTTCATAATTACCTAAAAAATCACCTTTGATAAGACAACAGGGTTAAAGGGTTAAAGGACAATGAGGTTGAAGGAATGGACAGTAGGTCTAACCAGAGAAAGAAATGAACGATAGAAAGTAAAAAGATCAAAGAACATGAGGGCTTAATGAGGCTGAAAAATTTGTATACACTGAGCTAAAAAGTTTTTAAAAAAGAGAGCGAGAAAGGTTGTAGTCAGGGGGATTTAGCAGTTCTGAGCGCTAACAAAGTCCAAGACGTGGTCCCTGGAGAAAAAGGCTAAAGCGGAGTTGAGACAGGGCTCACCAGTGTGATGGAGATAAATGAAATGAGAAGCAAAAGTGTCGGAAGGATTGTCCATGTTGGGTGAATGACAGAACTTATGGCAGGGGAGAGGATGGCAGAAATCATAAGATCAACTTGGTACCCAATTCTCCTTTAAAGGGGGCCAACAGACAAGCCAGTAGATGACAGTATTTGCGAGGGATCAGAACTGAAGGTTATGGACCACAGATGGAACAGAGGTTGTGAATGAAAATGAAAGCCCAGTGACCTACGAGCAGCAACGAGGAGTAGTGAGAATCAATGCTATTCTCTTAAGAGTGTAGAAAGAAGAGCAGCCTCTAACCAAAAGTCTGCTGGGGAAGCAGTTCCTCAGGGAAGAGCTAGTGAAGAGGCTGAGACGGAGAAAAGTGTATCAACCATGGAAGAGGGTTAGACAGAATGGGGCAAGCAAGGCTTGGGATTAATAAGAGGAGTAGGAAATCAAACCAGGGAAGAAGAGACAAGCAACCCAGCTCCAATACCACATTTTGTGGGAGGTCTACAAATGGTAGAACTACTCACTCTTATGTGGAGGTGAAAATGACATCCAAAGAGCCCGAAAGGCCACAAGATGAACCTCAATATTAAACACCATGTTCAACTAATAACTTAGTCCCATGCAGCTACACAACTACATTACCTACCTTGCCACAAAACTTTATTTTGTTTTGTTTTACAATTTTAGGGACCTCATTCTTCCATTTTAATGTAGTTATATCTACAGAGGACTTATAATCATCTTCAAAACACATCTGAGGAGTAGTGAGTTAAATGTTGTTCCCACTATGTTGTCAACAACAACAAAAAAACCACAGGTGATTTTCTAAAGATTACAGAGCAAGATAGCATCAGACCTGAGAAGACTCTGAAATGAATTATGACAATAGTTCACAAAGAAAGAGTCAATATTTCATGTTCTTCACATTGTACACAGAGCTGTGTTGGTTCTGTTCCAGACAAATGAGAAGAGAGGGCTACAGAGAGAAGCCATTCATTTTCATTAAATTATCCCTGAAAACTGAATCCTCTGCTACTTGAAAATCTGGGAGGAAGAAGACTAACTGAGTAAGAAGCAAAGTTTGGTTTCAGATTTTAGTATAAAGAGCTGTTCACAGCAAAAGAGAAATAAAGGAAGTTAGTATTCATCAAATGTTTCCTATACAACAGGGACTATGCTAGACACATATCATGCTCAACTCATTTAATTCTCACGACCATTCTAACAGACAGGTATTACTTATTAACTCCAATTAGAGGATGAAACTGAGGCTCAGAAAGGTTAAGAAACTTGCCCAAGGAGACAATGGACAGGGCACTTATACAGCACAAGGATGCCTCAAAAATGGAAGGCCTAGAATCTTACTAAAAGAAATTCTGGCTGATCTCTGGTCTCTGAACCCCATCTCCCACTCCATTGTCTAAGGGCATATCAGAGTTGGATGGATCCTGAGAGCTGAAACATGTGCCCCTCTCCCGGCTACACCTGTTATTACACACTCATGTAATACCATCACATGATGGGAAATTCTTCCCCAAGTTCATTTCTACCACTGAACACCAGAGAGGTTGGAAGTCTGAACTAACGGGTAGGTGGTCTCTGAGACGCATGCTTCCCACCTAAGTAGTCTGTATATTAAAACAGCTTGAGACTCAGGCAAGACACTCTGTTTTCCACTAATTACTTCGCCACTTTAACAAGCTTTGGGGGATTTTATTAAAATGAAATGGGGAAAGGCTGAAGCAGGTTACAAATGTACAAATTTAAAAATATCTTTATATAACTTTAAGGCTGGATCCATACACAAAGAGCTATTAAAAATATATACATAGGTATTTATATACATATATGTTGTTTTTTAAAGAGAACTATGAGACAGTTGGAACATTAAAAGACCCTTTCATGATAAATTCCAGGACAAATTCATAACAGGAGTCAGACAGATTTTGTTTTCTACCAGAGTTCTATAAAAATAAACTGTAATCACAACATCCTTGTGGTACTAAAAGGCCATATTTGCCTGCAGTTAAATCCAACAGCAGCTGCTCTATGGAAAAAGACGGCCCAATAATTGGCTTCTTTCACCTCTGTTAATCACGAACAAAAGTGTCATTCAGTTTCAAAATGGACAAAATGCTCCAATGGATGGTCAGCTAGCTGAGCCAATGGGGTGGAATAACAATAACCCTGTAGCATTTTCCTTTTTCCTTTTGTTTGGTCTTTCAAAGCCCTTAATTAAGACCTGCACAAAGCACCCCTACAGGCTTTTTTCAATGAGGCATTACACGCCTGTTTTCTTGTATTTAAAGAAAAAAAAAATAGCAGGGATTTTCTGAAACACATTAAACAGAATACACAATTTCCATTTATTTGCAACTGAAATACTGTTAAAATTTTAGAGCTTAAATATTATCATCAGTAACAAAGCAAGTTCTTTCCATTTCAGGCTTGGGGAGTAGTGGGTAAAAGAGGGACTAGTGAGAAGGAGGCGGGAAAGCTAGAGCTGACAGAGGCAGGAGAGTGCCAACTCAAAGAAGTGCTGTGAAACCATTTCTCCAGAAATAAAACTGCAAGCAGCCATAATTTAGAAAGACCTAGATTAGTCTCTAAACCTTTCAATAGCTTAGCACCTACAAACTGAAAGAAACAGCAAAACACATGAAATATTCTTAGAGCAAACAAGTAGTCAACCGAGATAAAGGGTAATACAAGTTGGAATTGAATCTGCTTCTGAGACACTCCTTTAAAAATCACACACAAAAATATATTTTTACAATTAAACAGTCTCTGTAAGAACTTTGTGTAGGCCTATAATTGATTTCTTTTTCTATCGTGGCCTTTAAAAAGCTTCATATAATTAGGATGGATAAGAATCAGAATGTCCAGCTTTAAAAATATCCATAGCCTAATTAAGTTTTCATTATTCAATTTTCTTTTTGCACGACTTTAAAAAAGGCTGTTGTGTTCATTTTTAAATGCTCTGAAATATAATCTGTCCGGGTTTTAGATTGTTCTGAAAATACCTAGTTCTGCCCATAATTTGTTCTTCCCTCCCCCTCTCACAAGTATCCTGAGTGACAGCTTAATGTGACAGCTTTCTTGCCACAATTCACCAAAGGGGAGTGGCAGGTAGGGTTCTCAGAGAACAAATACCTAACAAAGCCATCATTCTGGGGAGTTACTTTCAATCTGTCAATCCAATACATCAAGTGGAATGTGCTCCACTATTCTCTTGTAAATGTGCTTATTTCAAACAAGGCAGAACTCAGGCAGCTGCCCTACAGAAGACTAAATGACCCAGCTCAAATGTCACCTCTGCTGTGAAGCCTTCCAATCCCCAAGGCAGAGTAAATTCCCCTCCTCTTTGCTCCCACAGTCCTTTGTTCATCCCTCCTTTGGGGTACTCTCATACTGTATTTTATTTGTGCATGTCTATCTTTTCCACCAAACGCTATCACCTATGGGCACGTGCGGGCCAGTGTGAGAGACAGGAGGACACAAGCTCTGGAGTCAGACTATGTGGTTTCAAATCCCGGTTAGAGATTATAAATCATGACCTTGGATATATATTTTCAATATATTTGACTAATGCATATTTAAACATTTTATACCTCAGTTTCCTGAGCTTAAAAGATGGAGCTAAAGAATACCTCTCATACAGCTGTTATGGCGATCAAGTGAACTCACAAATATAAAGCTCTTAGCATGATGTCTGGTATACAGGAAGGGCTTCACAAATGTTAAAACAGGAAGCACAGTTGTCCCTCCTCCCCCAATGAATACAGTAGCCCACCTAGAAGTACAATAGAGGCTGGGTTCAGTGGCTCACAACTGTAATCCCAGCATTTTGGGAGACCAAGGTAGAAGGATAGCGTGGGGTAAGAAATTTGAGACCAGCTAGGCAAGACAGAAGAATTTAAAAATTATTCAAGCCTGGTGGTGTGTGCCTGCAGTCCCAGCTGCTCAGAAGGCAGAGGCAGGTAGATCGCTTGAACCCGGACGTGAAGGTTGCAGTGAGCTTAAATGGCGCCACTGCACTCCAGACTGGGCAACAAAGCGAGATCCTGTCTCAAAAAAAAAAAAAAGAAAAACAGTGCAGTAGGCACACATTTGATATTTGTGGTATAAACTTTGGCTAAGCAAGTTAATTAATAAAATATCGCCAGTAAAATATAGTAGAATATCAAAAGACAATCTGTCTACATCCTTCCAATTATTCAACATTTAAGAGTATGTGACGTGCAAGGCACAAATAAAAGCCAGGGAAGAACTAAAAAGATACTGGGTGAGAGTTGATTCCTGCCCTTAGAGAGCTTACTAACGATTCTGGAATGAAGCTGATAGGAGGTCAGCAGGAGTGGTTGCACAAGATACAGGTCATAAAGACCCTCTCTGATAAAACAGGATGCAATAAAGAAGCTGGCCAAAACCTGCCAAAACCAAGGTAAGATGAAAGCGTCCTCTGGACATCCTCACTGCTTATTATATGCTAATCACAATACATAGCATACTAAAGGAACCTCCCACCAGTGCCATGACAGTTTACAAATATCATGGCCATGTCCAGAAGTTACCCCTATATGGTCTAAAAGGGGTAGGAACCCTCAGTTCTGGGGAACTCCCTGCCCATTTCCTGGAAAACTCATGAATAATCCATCCTTTGTTTAACATATGATATAGGAATAACTATAAAAATAGCTAACCAGCAGCCCTTGGAGTTGCTCTGCCTCTTTTATTCCTTTACATTCTTAATAAACCTGTTTTCACTTAACTCTGTCGCTCATTCTTGAATTCCTGTGTGAAGCCAAGAATCCCTGTGGTCTCCTAGGCTGAATCCCAATTTCGGGGTTCATCCTGTAACAAAGCATCTAGAAATATGTCTATTGTATTCATGGCTGACACTATGCTTTCACAATATGTTTGACTAGTGTGCATTTTCTCAACAGTGTGTTAACTGTTTAAATATTTTAAAAATATGTGTACAACCAAAGTGTTGCACTTCACTAAAGGAATAGAAAATAATAGAGCGTATGTGTGTTATATTTGACATACTTCAATGAACCTTATAATTCTCACTAATGCTCCATGTTAACATAGCACCATGTGTGTGTTCCAGGTCTGTATCCTGTGGTTCTATGATTATAGTTATTGCTCTCTGTAGCACTGTAAGAGTCAAAACTACTTATGCATGAAATTAAAGAATTTGAATCATGAACAAATGTGTGGCAAAATCATTCTGTTTCCATAATGCTCTTTTTAAAGACCTTACCATTAAACACAGGATCTCTGGCTTAAACATAGCAATTTAGTTAAGACCTCGTTTAATAAAATCATCACTAAGTTAGAACCATTTTTAAATTAGAACAAAACATCCAGAGTTTCAGTCGTTCTTTTGCTGAAAAGAATCTATGGAAACAAAATGATTTTGCTATACACTTGTTCATAATCCAAATTATTTTGTCATGAAACACTAATTTCATGAGTCTGAGTAACGCATTAAAGCTGCAGATAGATATTTGCATTTGAAAATGTCAGGCAAGTTTACTACATTCCGTCTGTTTAGAAGAGAGTAATGAGACTAACAAAATGAGCTCCTTAAATCAATCATTGGAGCAAGCCTCCTGAGGGCAGGAGTATCGCCTTTCACCTTTACTCTCACTAGATTAAGACTACCAAAAAATGCCTTTCTCATTCACTCACTGATACTTAATAAAAACTAAAACATAATAAACACATACTATGATACATTTTTACAACTTATTTTTCTATGGAAGTATCCAAATGGGAGGTAAAACTCACCTAGTTGACAGTATCTATCATAAGTTAGCTAAGCTATAATAAAAAAACTATCAAAAGTCAAGAATCGTATTCTTATTACCTTCATCCAAGAGAACATGCTGCCCATCATCAACACTGTCCAGATATTTATCAGCTGGTGTAAAATAACTAATACCTACTGAAGTATAATGAGTGAATCCTCTTTTTTTTTTTAATACTGAATGTATAGTATCAGAATAATTTAAGTTTAACAAAAATCTATTTCAATCATTTTGTCAAATGTTGGCCATGCGAAGTGGCTCAGACCTTTAATCCCAGCACTTCAGGAGGCTGAGGTAAGATTATTTGAGCTCAGGAGTTCAAGACTATCCTGGACAACACAGAGAGACACTGTCTCTACAAAAAATAGAACATTAGCCAGGTATGAAGGTCTATGCCTGTGGTCCCAGCTACTCAGGAGGCTGAGGCAGGAGGGTGACTTAAGCCTAAGAGCTTGAGCCTGCATTGACTCGTGATCACGCCACTGCACACTAAACTGGGAGAGAAAGTGAGATGCTGTCTCTTAAAAAAAATCAAAAACTTACTTGATTATTTACTATTATTAAAAAAAGAAAAAGACCAATAAAAAAGTAAATAAAATAGAAATAAAAATAAATTTTAAAATGTTGACAATTATATCATTTCCAAGAAAAATTATGTTGAGATACCACCGACAGAATTCAAATGACATACGTCTATAATAAGCTGAATATTCTAAACTCTTTAAAAACACTCCAGAAAATGTAACAGGATGAGTTTCAATTATTTCTGCTATGCTTCCTGATGAATCTTTTAATAATTAGAACTGCTTTATTACCTACATCTCTTCAGTGAGTGTTCCTTTAACTTATTTCTAGGTTAGCTAAAAGTTGGTTCCCCTAAAAGCTGATGATTTAAGGCAAAATGCCTTGTACAACATGGAAACTGAAAGACGGAACTTGGCTACATCTCTCTGAAAAACACCTTCAGTTAAGTCTGACTAATATGATAGTCTGCTTTCCAAAAGACTGGCATACTGGCATTTTTATTGTAGAATATCCAATTCCCTATCATGCCATTGTTATTCTAGATCCCCTGAGCAAAATGAGGCTGTTAATATTAAGGACAGGGGAAGGGACAGAATTTTGAAGATGGGCAATAGGGCCTTAGGACTAAAGCTCTAAAACTATGCTACCAAAAAAAATTAAAAAGCAATATTCAACAAGCCTTATAAATTGTCAGCGGAGACATGGGTATATTCCTCTACTTGAAACAAGGTAGAATTAACACTTTTCAACTCCTCCTGGCAGAATACTTTCCTCCTGGTAAAGTATCTTCAATTTCTCCTGGTAGAAAATAGACACTTTCAATTCCACAAACTTCCATTTGGAAAATGAAACACCTTCCCATAATGTGGTTGCTGTAAAACAAAAAAACTGTCATAGAAAATTGTGCTCTCACATCCATTCCTTGCTTTGGGGTGCTAGATGCAATGTACCTATATTTAAAAGTAAAACAAAACCATCTCTTTGCCAACTCTTCATAAACCTTTCAATTTCTCCAACAATTCTGATACCCCAGGACAGAATAATGTCCAGTGGCAGGTTATGTAATGATCTATAAACTACTTCCAGGATTACTATTTCTAGGTTATATAAGGATCTATACTATTTCTAGGACTCCTTACCAAAATACTTCTTAAAAACACTACAGTTTTTAATATTCAAAACTAAACGAATGGTACTTTTCAAATACTTAAAACTAAAGTTTAAAGAGTCTACTTCTAATTCTGAAGTTGACACAACTTTTCACTTAAGGAAATGTTAAATTTAAAGAGTCCGCCACAGAACTGTTTAGAACCATTTAGTTAGGAACCATAACTTCAGATAAATGCTTCACACCACTACTTTAATGAAGAGTACCCACCAGACATCACTTAAGAACCGAGGCCTAAGTCACTATGTCAAAGGTATAAATTATGGTCCAAAGACAGCGCCAGGCACTGCTGAGCTTGGAATTGCTTACTGAGCAACCATGTTGTTTCAAACAAACTAAATGTTTTAAAGAGGCTAAAGGGCAGTGGAGGCAATTATTGGAAGGAAATTTCTCACTAGGCCAGAAAGGAATAATTAAGTCTTTGCATGCTAAATCACATCACTGGGGTTAACAATGAAGTAATCAAGTGTAAATAGTGACAAAGCCCATCTATAGGACTCATGAAAGGAAATTAAGGTTGTGGGTAATCTAGACTATTGTTGCTTAACTACCACAAAAATTAGTCCCTAAAACTTCATTCATTCATCCTCTGTTTAGATAAATGTGTGTGCTTTTAGTGGGAGGCAAGAAATTGGTTAATCCAGTAATTAAGGCAAATATACTGAATCATCAGAAGTAAAACACCATTCAGCTATTAATCCACAGGCAGAGATCCAAGATCATTCCTCATACTACTTAGACTGTATCAAGCACTCAGTAATGAAATACTTTCATAATAGGAAATCCATGTATGTTCCATTCAAAAATATGATTGAAACCATTTAAATTATAAGCCGAATGCATACGTTGTATATTGCACTTTCTCTGCTTCAGAACATAAAAGAGAATTCACATGCACACACACATAGCTGGGGGGAAGGGGACATGAAGCTGGGGAGAATAATGGACTCCCACATAATCTTCCAACAATTGCTCAACAGCAAATTAAGACTGGTTATGCTCTCAGGGAGCAAAATAATGCTGAGGTGAAAGTTAAAAGATCAGACTGGCTCTGCAACCTCAGGCTATCATCTTACCTCAGAGACTCAGTTTCCTCATCTTATTTAAGGGATAAGGCCATGACTAAAACTTCTCAGGACTCTCAACAGATCTCGTATATTTGTGGTTTTTTTAAAAAAATAATTTAAGACTCATCAGAAGTTGCAAAAATAGTACAGACAGTTCCCACATACCCTTCACCCAGTTTTTCCCAATGGTAACATCTTACATAACCATAATATATTAGCTAAGGAAATTTACTTTAATAGAACACTATTTACTAAAACTAGACCCTACTCAGATGGATTCATGTAATCCTCATTACAATCATGATAAGGAACTACTCCATCACTGCAAAGAAATGCCCTCCTGCAACCCCTTCTCTCACATGATTTTCCTATCTCCAACCCTAGCAACCACTGATCTGTTCTCCAACACTACAATTTTGTCACTTATAGTAAACCAGGAATCATACAGTATACAACTTGTTGAGTTTGGTTTTAATCACTCAGCCTTAATACCCTTGAAAACTATCCATAGTCATTTGTGTCAATAGTTTGTCTACTTCTGTTTAATAGCCTGCCGTACTGACATACCCATTTATTCTGCCATATTAATTTTAAATCTTTTTATGTTTCTTCTTCTATTTTCTTTTTTAATGCTCCTACATGCACAGTGACTTTTATGTTTTAATTAAGTTGTAACTATGGGATAGGGAGGAACTTTTTAAATTTTGTTTTGCCATTGCTTAAGATGGAGTCATATGCCTATAGATACTGACTAATTATCTTAATATCTAACTTCATTCAAGCCTTCCCTAGCTACCCTACTTCAACAGCAAACCACCTTCATCTTGCTTTATTTTCCTTGACAGTATTTAATATTACCTGACCTCTTATATTCATTGTGCTTATTTACTGTCTACCACCAACTCCCACCCCACCCCCTCATCAGGTAAGTTATAGGATGCTAGGATGACATCAGATATTGTTCAATTTTGTGTCCCTAGCACCAAAACAGTCCCTAACATATCAGACACTTAATAAACAAATGTTGAACAAATTAATTTTTAAAGTTCCAACTTATTATCTCAGTAAGTAATTATCATTTTAAAGTTGAAAGAGTACTGATTCTGTAAACCAAAAATAAAATTCTAAGGGCCCCCACCAACTGAATGGACCCCTTGTCTTGGCCAAATGCATTCCAAAGTTAACCTGAAAAATGAATTCAGACCATGATGGGAAGGGGAGGTTAGACATGCCCCATTATATCCTATCACCTTTCGGAATTCAAGAAGAGCCAACCAGCATTAACATCAACACAGATCTTTAGACTTATAAGAAACATTTATAATACAGTCTATTCTCTTTGAAGCCTGCTACCTGGAAGCTGCATCTGCATGATAAAGCTTTGGCCTTCACAACCCCTTATCACTGGAACCCAGAGATTCCTATCTATTGATTTCAGGCTTTTAGATAATAACTAAACTCTCTCAACCAACTGTCAATCAGAAAATTTTGAAATCTACCTATAACCTGGAAGCTCCCCAGCTTCAAGTTTCCCTCCTTTCCAGATTGAACCAATGTACATCTTACAGGTATTGATTGATATATTATGTCTCCCTAAAAAGTATAAAAGCAAGCTGTATCCCAACCACATCTTCAGGACCTCCTGAGGCCGTGTCATGGGCAAGTCCTTAGCCTTGACAAAATAAACTTTCTAAATTGATTGAGATCTCTCTTAGATACTTTTGGGTTGACAATTCCATGAACCATTATACAAATATTCGTAGCTCTCAAAGAATAGCTTGAATAAATAAAATTATTAGCTTTAAACATTTTTATTCACCTCCACAAATTATCATGTACAATTTTAACAAAATACTGAGCCCATGGAAAACTGGGAAGACAAGAAAGAAAAGAAGCACAGGAAGAAATCTTGTCATCCAACAGACACAAGCCACAGCAATACAAGTCAAAAGTCTTACTAAATGTTAATATTAAATTAAATGTTAAAGATTAACGCAAAGAGAGGACCATCTCATCTGATAATGCTCTTCCACTTGCCTTGTTTTTCTCTCTCCTTCCTTCCTTCCTTCCTTCCTTCCCTCTCTCTCTCTCTCCGCACCCCCCGCCCCACCCCGCTCTTTCCTTTCTTTTTGCTTTCTTGCTTGCTTGCTTTCTTGGATTTTTGTTTTCTAAAGACAGGCCTCACTTTGCTGCCCAGGATGGAGTGCAATGGCACCATCATAGTTCCCTGCAGCCTCAAATTCCTGGGCTTTAAGTGATCCTCCTGCCTCAGCCTTCTGAATACCTGACACCACAAGTTTGTGGCACCGTGCCAGGCTAATTTATTTTTTGTATGGGGTGTTTTATTATTAACATACCCTGGAGGGCTATAAATGATTCTGGTCATGTCATACAACTACATGTAACTGTATTTCTCTCTAATTAAATGGGAAATTTGAGCCAGATCAACTGTCAGCTCTCAATTGAAGTATACTGAGAAGGGAGGAAAAGTCTAAAAAATATCAACAAGAATTTGGTGTTATGATTTATGTGATTTAAAGGTTTAGCAAATAATAACTACCATGTCTATAAACATGTAAATGATGTAATATACACCACTGGGAGAAACTGACTTTTTGCTTTCCCCATGGAATGATATAGCCTTTTTGATGGATGGACCATAATATACAAGAGTTTTAGATCCACTGCACTAGATGACCTTTAAGATCCTTTCCAAATCTACATTCTAAGGAGCTGAGAACACTTCAAGCACACAATTAAACAAAACCTTTCCAGAATTAATTCTCTATCTACATAATGAGCAGTTTATGATACCTACGACACGTATGATGAACACCTATATTTAGGAAGAGCACTGAAGGATACTATTATACAACCCACTCAACCAAGTAACTCTAATCTGAAAAAGCAAGACCCAACACCCTCCTGCAAAAGCTGTCATTACTAGCGGTAAGTCATCACTTGTCATGGTTTCTCCATCTCTAAAATGGGGAGAATAATAGCATATGCTTTAGAGGACTATTGGGAGGATTAAATAGATAACACGTATTAATACGCACTTCACTTACTGCCTGGCACTCAATAACATTATTATGAGCATCTAAGTTAATAACATGAGAATGGTGATGATATCTGAATGGCAGGACAGACCGGAGAGTTCTTCACGACTAATAATGCAACATACGTGAAATGGGAAAGCAAAATGCTTCCAGGCAAGGAAGACCTTTAGAATCACCGAGCAAATGACTGCTTAGGATGAGGCTGGCTATCACCCATACATTCGAAATTAAAACTGTGACCACAGATTCCATCAGAAATAGCCCTGCTGCTGCTAAAGGAAAGAGCACACAGATCCAAATGGGAACCCATCAAGTCTGTAAAACATTAACAGCTTAATAAACATCAGCTTACACCATCAACACACACAGTGTTCAAGTCAACTAAAGAGTACCAACTAAATTAATACCAAGTTGACTAAATGAAATGCCTTGGGGGGAAAAAGGCTCATGGGTGATTCACTTTTATGCTGACTTCCCTATAAAAACATCTTCAACAGGAGAGGCAGGAAATTCCAGTGAGTGAAAGGGGGCAGCTATATGGAAACCATCATACTGCACATTTTGCTTTTTAGTCTACTGCAAGGTTTTGGTTTAAAGGAGCACATTCAGAAATTTGCTCATTTAGAAACAGAAAAATGAGTCCACTAACAGATCTGATCCTCATATACCATGTAAGTGAAGTCCACGGAAGAAAGAAAAATCAAGTCAAAAAGCATATGATTGATACTTTCCAGACACACACCAAAAAACACTATTAACATGAGCAATGATGTGAAAGCTTTTAAACAAGGATGTATAAAAAGCAAAAAGAGTAAGTTGGACATACTTTTTTAAAGTTCTGCTACAAATAAAAGATAACTTCATTTTATACAATAAATTTTTGAATATTAGTTACTCCTAAATCAAGTTATAGTCTCTCAGTGTATACAGACATATAGATGCGTGTGTGCTTTTTGGATACATTTTTTTTCTGTTCTGATTTTTTTTTCCTGTAATAACCTGTAGCATCTTACCATTTTGTTTCTCATTTCACCTTTTCCTCTTCTGATAAACTGTCAAATATCTAAGCAAATTACAGGGATGAACAAACTTAAATATGAAACACCTGAGCTTCACAAACTACCACCCACTAACTGCGGGATATTTGGACAAGTTACCCAATCCTTTCAAATCCCAGTTTGCAGTGATAAAATGGGAATCCCGCCATGGACCAAGATGGTTACTGTGGAAATTCCAGTTAGCACACGTAAGATCCTAATATATAGGTAGGCCCAGCAATTCTTCACCAAATTTCCATTTTTTTAAATCAGACATTCCAAGTATAAATACACTAATAATTAAACGTTTTTCACTGTAAGCAAAATGCTTCACATTAGGGTAATTTCTATAGGAGTCTCTGGGGGTATTACAGTAACTGCTGGGTATCATAAAGCAAGCTAAGAATTCTACTCTTTTAAATGTAGACTTCTCAGCATAGAGGAGTTTAAAGAACTTAAAAAAGAAAGAAAGCAGACATTTAAACAAACTCAGTTTTTAACAGCTTTTGCTAATACTACATACCATGCTAACAATATATTGTGACTATGAGTAACTTGTGATAACAAACCTCACCACAGTCTAAGACATTAAAATTCAGACAAACATTTTCTTATAAACATATATTTACTATATGATCCAGGATCTCACTCTAGGTATTCACACAAGTGAAATAAAAACCTATGTTCACACAAAAACCTCTATGTGAGTATTTATTGTGGCTTTATTTATAATTGCCAAAAAACTATACTTAGGGCAACGTCCCTCAACTGGGGAATTGATAAATTATAGTATAGGTATACAATGGAACACTCCTTAAAAATGAAAATGAGAGGGCCGGGTGCAGTGGCTCATGCCTGTAATCTAGCACTTTGGGAGGCCGAGGCAGGTGGATCACGAGGTCAGGAGATCGAGACCATCCTGGCCAGCATGGTGAAACCCCCGTCTCTAAAAAAAAAAAAAAACGAAAGAAAGAAAGAAAATGAGTACTGGCCAGGCACAGTGGCTCACATCTGTAATCCCAGCACTTTGGGAGCCAGGGCAGGAGGATCATTGGAGACCAGGAGTTCAAGACTAGCTTGGGAAACACAGCAAGACCCCATCTCTGCAAAAAATAAGAAAATTAGCCAGGCATGGTGGCACATGCCTATAGTCCCATCTACTTGGAGGGCTGAGGTAGGAGGACTGCTTAGGCCCAGGAGTTAGAGGCTGCATTGAGCTGTGATCATGACACTGTGCTCCAGCCTGGGCAACAAAGTAAGTCCCTGTCTCAAAAAGAAAAAGAAAAAAAAAAGAAAGTGAGTATTACATATTAATATATGCAACAACATGTTAGAATCTCAAACGCAGTATGGTAAGTAAAAGAAGTCAGACACAAAAGACCACATTGTTTTATTTGGCATCCTAATAAAGGCAAAACTACATCAAGTGAGGAAACCAAGATAGAAAACAGTTCAGCAGTTGTCAGAGGTTGGAGGTGAAGAGAGGAGTTAACTACAGAGAGGCACAGAAATTCAGCGAGTGAAGAAATGCTCTATCTCTTCATAGCGATGGTGGTCACATGACTGTGTACATTTAGAAACTCACAGAACTAACTGAACGCTTTTAAAAGGGTGAATATTAAAATTGAGATGCTTGGGGAAGTTTTCTCTATGAATTCATAGATTTTCTTTTTTTTTGAGATGGAATTTAGCCCTTTTCACCCAGGCTGGAGTGCAATGGCATAATATCAGCTCACTGCAACCTCCACCTCCAGGGTTCAAGTGATTCTCCTGTCTCAGCCTCCTGAGGAGCTGGGATTACAGGTACGCACCACCACGCCCAGCTAATTTCTGCATTTTTAGTAGAGACTAAAACATGGTGAAACATGGTGTTTCACTATGTAGGCCAGGCTGGTCTCGAACTCCTGACCTCAGGTGATCCACCCACCTCAGCCTCCCAAAGTGCTGGGATTACAGGCTTTTGTGCCACCACACCCAGCCTTGAATTCATAGTTTTGAAAGTCAGATAAGCGGTCAAAGTAAGGAAGATGAAACATCCAAGATTAAACCATTTATTTTAGGATAAAAATATGGAGGCACTTAATAAAATGGGAACCTCAAATAGATTTATGAAATATCATAAAACAGAAACTTTTAAAAATTTGACCTTAAAAGAGCCAATAAATTCAAAGGAAATCTATTATAATAAAGAACTACAAAAGGAATTACTCTTATGAGAAAATGTGAAGGGCAATAATTTTCATTAGCATGTTGTTATTCAGCTTATGTTCAGTAATGATACCAAGAACCATCAGAAATAACTTCTAGAAGAGATGCCTATATAATTTTAAATATTTGGCTATATCTGAGATAAAATAATCAATAGGAGCTTGCTTCCTTTTAGATAAATCATCAACTTCTGTCAAAACCAATCTACATGTCTGAGAAACAATGAAACTAGAAACTCAGGCTGGAGTAACTTGAGGGTTGAGAAGGACCCCGAGAAATGAATGTCATTACTTCTTCTGCCAGTGTCATAAATCTTATCCTTGGATGTCATAGTGGGTTTTTTTTTCCTTCTTCTGGAATGCCACTTCAGCCAAGATGGTGTAAAAGGCAAACTATTATTATTATTATTATTATTATTATTGTTTTTTGAGATGGAGTCTTGCTCTGTCACCCAGGCTACAGTGCAGTGGTGCAATCTCAAATCACTGCAACCTCCACCTCCTGGGTTCAAGCGATTCTCCTGCCTCAGCCTCCCAAGTAGCTGGGATTACAGGTGCCTGCTACTGCACCTGACTAATTTGTATATTTTCAGTGGAGACGGGGTTTCACCATCTTGGCCAGGCTAGTCTCAAACTCCTGACCCCATGAGCCAGCCGCCTCAGCCTCCCAAAGTGCTGGGATTATAGGCGTGCGCCACCACACCCAGCAGCAAATTATTTTAACGCAGAGTAAGAGCTGAGAGGCTGGGTGCAATGGCTCACTCCTGTAATCCCAGCACTTTGGGAGGCCAAGGCAGGTGGATCACCTGAGGTCAGGAGTTCGTGACCAGCCTGGGCAACATAGTGAAACCTTGTTCTCTACTGAAAATACAAAAATCAGCCAGACGTGGTGACATGTGCCTGTGGTGTCAGCTACTTGGGAGGCTGAAGCAAGAGAAACACTTGAACTGGGAGGCGGAGGCTGCAGTGAGCCCAGATGGTGCCTCTATGCTCAAGCCTGGGCAACAGAACAAGAATCCGTCTCAAAAAAAAAAAAAAAAAAAAAATGTAATAAGAGCTGAGAAAGAAATTAACTTACCCTTCTATTTCAGGTTCTTGACCATCTCCTGTCACACCTGCTGATGAGGCTCCATACTACAGACTCAGATGCCACAGAGCAAAGCCCTCAATGCTAGCTGAGCTGCAACCGAGTCTCCAAGTAGAAGGCTAAGTACTATATGCAATTTGAAAGGTCATTGCAGCAGTGTGTGGCTAGCTGGACAAAGATCAATTGATCTCTTTCTGTGGACTGACAAGAAGATAAACATAAAGGCAGCCAGTCTTCAAGGCCTATCCTACTGGGAATTCAAGCATCTGTGATCCCAATACACACCACATACCAAATCTGGGAGAGCAATACCCAAATCTCCTGTGCTCACACAAACACAAATGTCCTTTGGTGAAATACATGATGAGGTAGAAAACCCCATCATGGAAGCAGACCATCCTAACTTAATTCAAACTGATATTAGAAATTGATTTATCCAAAACATGGGGTTTTCTTTCCACAGAATATAATGATGCTCTGGAAAACACGGTTTGATTACCAACAGCAGACCCTGTGGTTCGTGCACAGATTTGCCAACCTACCATGAAGTATGAAGCATTCTGCTGTGTGCCCTCACAGCCCCAGACTGTGTGTGTGAAGGATAGAAATGAAATATCCCATATGTTTTCTTTGTCAGTGACATGGCTATTGAAAGCAAGGCCACGGTAGTCTCCCTGCTGAGGGACTGGGTCAAGCTATTCATGTGTAACCAGGCAGATGTCAAGATGGTAATGGGAAAAACATCTCAAACATTTTTTTTTAAAGAAAGAGATCCAGGGTAGAAAATGCACAACTGTATTTGAAACACTCAGCCATCTAAATAGGCTGTGAGTCCTACTGCATACGTTAGCTGCTATTCTGGCTTTATAATTCATGTTCAAATCAGGGCTGAATCAAAACTCAGAAAAGTTTTTTAAGTTTCTGAGAAATATTTAACTGTGCTTAAGAATGTCATACAACTTTTTAAAAATATATAATAAAGGATTTTAGTTCTAAATTTATTTTTAAGATAATAAGCTTTTCTTTAGCCACAAAACCAAGCATTAACCTCAAATGTAAAAAAACAGGAGCACAGTGGCTCACACCTGTAATCCCAGCACTTTCAGAGGGTGAGGTAGGAGGATTGCTTGAAGGCCAGTTCAAGACCAGCCTGAACAACAAAATGAGATCCTATCTCCATAAATTAAAACAAACAAACAAAAAAATAGGTATCCAATAACCAGTAAAATCACAAAAGAAATACTTTCAAAACACTTAAAAAGCACTTTTGTAATCTGCATATTTATAGAACCAAAGTGATGTGAAAAATAAGAACACAGCCAAATTGCCCATGATAAGTAAATCTTACCCATCTTCTACATCAGACTTGTCCAACCCATGGCCCACAGGCTGCATGCTACCTAGGATGGCTTTGAATGTAGCCCAACATAAATTTGTAAACTTTCTTAAAACACGAAATTTTTCTGCAATTTTTTTTTCTAGCTCACCAGTTATCATTACTGTTAGCGTATTTTACGTGTGGCCCAAGACAATTCTTCTTCCAATGTAGCCCAGGAAAGTCAAAAGATTGGACACCCCTGCTCCTCAAGGAAAGAAAGAAAGTGATCTGAGAAACTACAGTGGGCTCTTGCTGGCATGAAGGTTCCCAAAAACTGAGTTGTTAGGATTTTTTTTTTTTTATTTGAGAAGGAGTCTCACTCCGTCGCCCAGGCTGGAGTGCAGTGGTGTGATCTAGGCTCACTACAACTTCCCCATCCCAGATTCAAGCAATTCTCCTGCCTCAGTCTCCCGAGTGGCTGGGACTACAGGCGCCTGCCGCCATGCCAGCCTAATTTCTTTTTTGTATTTTTAGTAGAGACAGATTTTCACCATGTTGGCCAGGCTGGTCTCAAACTCCTTACCTCAGGTGATCCAACCACCTCAGCCTCCCAAAGCGCTGGGATTACAGATGTGAGCCACTGTCCCCAGCCATTGAGTTAGGATTTTTAATGAAAGTCCTCAGTGTCCCTGTCTGAAGTAGAAAGGTAGCACCTAAAGATCACATTGACACTGTATTTAAAGGATGGGCTATCACACACCAATTTGCTCTGAAGAGAAACCCTGCGTTCCTCTGTTAGGACAGCAACTTTCTATTTGACCAGCCACCTCAGGAAGGCAGCAACAAGTCAGAGACTCAGGCAAAAAATGTAACATTTCCCTTGAGCTCTCTCCTCCAGAGAAATGGTACCTCCCCTCCATAAGGCTTTCTTGTTAGAGGGGAGTAGCACCATCTACAAGGTATCTTTATAAAAACAGATGTACTACTGTTTCTCCACCAGGGTCTTTATGGATTTCTAAATGAAAAATCTACCAGATGAGTAGCTAGTGACTCACCTGTGAAGTCTATGGGCTTTGAACCTGATATACATTCAAAGAACCAAAGAAACAGGGTTAGAATTTTAAGTCTGTTATAACACATACAACTCACTCCCACAAGAAGTGGCAACAAATTGCGTTCTCACTCAGTGTCACTCAAAAAAGTCATGCTGAAGCATTTCCTTGGTGCAACCCTGAAGATAATGCAAGCTCCTTCTTGCACATGGGAAATGCTAAGTCCAAAGTGGTTAAGTGACTTGCCCAGGCTCTACAATGCCCTCCTGAACTTGGAGGTCTTCATTTCCTGTGCCAGACCCGAAGAAGAAAAAAGAAAGAAGAGGAAGAGGAGGAGGAGGAGGAGGAGGAGGAGGAGGAGGAGGAGGAGGAGGAGGAGGGAAAAAACAAACCATTTTTGAAGGTCTATTCATAAAAATATACCTATAAAAGAAGACTGAGGGCCTGGCGCAGTAGCTCCCACTGTAATCCCAGCATTTTGGGAGGCCAAGGCAGGCAGATCACTTGAGCCCAGGAGTTCAAGACCAGACTGGGCAACATGGTGAGACCCTGTCTCTAAAAGAAAAATACAAAAACTAACCACGGTTGTAGTCCCAGCTACTTGGGAGACTGAGGTAGGAGGATCCCCTTACCCTGGGAGGTCAAGGTTGCAGTGAGCCATGATTGTGCCACTGCACTCCATCCAGCCTGGGTGACAGAGTGAGATCCTGTCTGAAAAATAAAAAGACTGGGGAGTTGATAGTAACATAAAAAGCTATAGATGACATGACCATGGACTCAAAATGACCTTGGAGAATGGAAGGCCAACAAGAAAATTTTTCCTTGTAGAAAAACATCAAGATGTTTAAAAACTAATCAAATGAGATAAATAGCAGAGAAATGATGAGAACTGAGATTATGATAAACTGCTAAATATCAGTTAATAAACCCATATGTGTAATACTTAAAACATGACACTTGGCCAGGGGCAGTGGCTCACGCCTGTAATTCCAGCACTGTGGGAGGCCAAGGTGGGCGGATCACCTGAGCTCAGGAGTTCTAGAGCAGCGTGGCCAACATGGTGAAACCCTATCTCTACTAAAAATACAAAAATTAGCTGGGCGTGGTGGTGGGCGCCTCTAATCCCAGCTACTCGGGGGGCTGAAACAGGAGAATCACTGGAACCCGGGAGGCAGAGGTTGTAGTGAGCTGAGTGCAGGCTACTGCACTCCAGCCTAGACGACAAGAATGAAACTCCGTCTCAAAAAAACAAACAAACAAACAAAACCAAAAGACACTAAGATATTTGAAATATATTAAATTTATTTAATAGTCCCTTCTTATGAACTCAGATTAAATTATATAAGAATTCTGTGTACACTTCGACTTCTGTAAGAGAAAGAGATTCTGAAGGGCAATTAAAGAGCAATGATCACATTTAGAAAATACAAAGACTGTATTAATTTAGCACCTAAAACAGAAGGCTGAAGAGTACGTGAACAGTTTCCATGAACTGAAATTGGAAGGTCCACAGTTAACATATCTGCTTTCTCTACCTTACTGCAAGAGTTGCTAGGCTAGCCTAAGAGTTCCTAAGGCGTAAGTTACCCAAGAGAGAGTGTTCTCTCATTCTCTGGAGAATTATTCTGCAAGAATACAGCTCTCTGAGATGGTTTCACAGAGGAGAAGGCTGACAATCTAGAATGGAGTGGCAACCATGAGTTTCATCCCTCCTGAAAATATCTGGTCTGCCAAACCCTTCACATATGATCCTTATGGCTTCTTCATGGGCTTCTGAGGCAGAAGAATTGCTTGAATCCGGGACGTGGAGGTTGCAGTGAGCTGAGATTGCGCCACTGCACTCCAGCCTGGGCGACACGGCAAGACTCTGTCTCAAAAAAAAAAAAAAAATTGGGGGGTGGTGTGGGGCTTCCGAACATGAAGCTGATCCCTTAGGGAAATGGGAAAAACAGGAAGTTAGCTATGGCATAGACCACTCCTTACTCCTTAGAGTTTCAGAGAAGAAACTGCCAGTTTGCAAGCACCTCCCATTCAGCAACTTCAAAACCAGACCCTTGAAGAGAGTGTGAATTATAAAATTCATCTCCCTTCATATGAAAAGTACTAAATGACTCTGCCGTTCACACTAAGAGCTACACAGGGAACCTCAAAGCCTGAGGGGAGAGGAGAAGCGTGACCTGAAGCAATCCCAGGCACATACCTTAGCTATGCCTAGTACAGCTCCAAGGTAAGGAGCTAGCTTCCTGCCAAATTTATGTCACTCTTCTTAGGAAGAAAAATTTCCCCAAATAGAACTTTAAAAATATAAAGGATGGAGAGAATCTAACTCGTTATTTTTTCTGGATATCAGGTTCTACATTCTGATTCAAATACCAAAAATACTTTGCTGCCAGGGTACAATGAGTTTTTCACTCTTTCAAGGGTCAATTTTGGTTTTAAAACTTTGAGGAAAAAAAAAAAAAACCACATTCTCTTAGTGTAAATCTAGAAAACATAGCCAGCTAAAGGGGTTTACATAGCCTTTTAATTAAATATAAAGAATAAAGATCCACTAAATGTCTTGTAATACATTAAATATGCTTCCCCCACACATTTTCTCACTGGCACAAACAGCAGGCCAGTCTGCGATCTAAATGTATACCCAATCTTGGCCCAGCTGCCTCCCAAAATATCTATGGTTTACATTTCCTTACAAGGATATGCTTATATTCTTATGAACCAACATGTTGCCACAGGAGAGTGGTTCAGCACTTTACCCATAAGATCTTTTATGACAGAAAGCTAAGAAGTACATATTTTTTAAATATTCATTTCTGAGACCTGGACTATTACAAGGGCATTCCTGAACCTCAGTCACTTGCGTCTAAAATAAGAGATGCATAATGCCAAATCTTGTGGTTAGAGGAGGACCAGGCTAGTGAGCTTTTTTGATAATTAAAATGCATAAGGGTATAAAAAACATATTTTAGAGATTAAAACCAACCAACTCAATCATTCAGAGTTTTAATTGCCTGGACACAACACAGAATATTTTAGTAAGCTTTAAAAATCTTGCTAAAAATAGCTCAGCCATACACAAAGTTTAGTAACAAACATTTGTCTATGTGTGATGATTTCGGAGTATACTACCACACAATTACATCTTGCTATTTAAAAGAGGTGTTTGAATACTAACTTGTTAGTCTTTGGAAAGTTGAAAAGTCATTAACTGTACATGAACTGAAAAAATTATGATCTGTCTCTTGCTAAGACTGATTTCTAAACTCAATTTTTAACTCACCCAATTTTAGACAATAGACCTGACACCTAGCATACAGTTTGACCATCAGGTGCTGAAAGGCACAAAAGAAATGTCAAGAAAGGCAGACAAATTAGCCATTGTGTAAGAGTACTGATTTGCTAAATGTCCTAGATTTTTTTTCTTCACTGACAGGATTTACAATTACAGCATTTTATCATCTTCAATCAAGCTTTTAAAAAAAACACACTTCACCGAACAAAGTTGGGGAGAAAAAAGAAAAAAGTCATCCATATTCTTTTATATATAGGAAAACAAGCTTTGACACTGCCAACAACTTGAAGGCCGCACAGGACAGTTAAATAGCAAGCTGGGTAACATATTTCTCAGTTCAAAACCTTGAGATCAAGTTTAAAAAATTAAAAGAACAAAGCTGTCTTATCAGGAATACTCTTAAGTTATATTACTTTTATTTTTCAGAGTTAAAGGCACATTTGACAGGACTTAACTTTTAACCCAAGTATACCAACAAATTTTGTACTTTTATAGATATTTATCTTTTTTAAATAAACGGTGGGAGATAGTCTTATAATATTTCAATGAATTACTGAATGATTCTTACAACTTTACTTAATATTCTACTCAGATTCACAGAAATTCAAAGCGAAGAGAGAGACATTAGCCATCATCTAGTCAAATGTCCATTATTTATTGATTAGAAGAATGAGAATAAAAGGCACAATCAAGGAGACCAGAAACCAAAATCCAAACTTGCAGGCTGCTAGTACTTTCCATTATTATAAAGATGACTAAAATAAGAAGCTGAAAGACAGACTGACAGAGACGGAGGCTAAGAAAATGCCTAAACTTGCCTGGATCCACCTACTAATACAGAACTTTGATCTTTCCTAAGAGATTAAGTTGTCAAATGTTATCTTACAATCCTAATGTTAAGAGCCAAGGCCTGGACATTAAACACTTGTGATACCATAACCAGCACAGCATTTAGTTTGACTGGAAATTATAAAACATTATTGGTTACTGCAAGTGTTAAAGAGCCCTAAGTGAGGGAATTACTGGTTCATGTCTTTTTTTTTTTCCTTGAGAAGAGTATCACTCTGTTGCCCAGGCTGGAGTGCAGTGGCATAATCTTGGTTGACTGCAACCTCCGCCTCCCAGGTTTAAGAGATTCTCCTGCCTTGGCCTCTTGAGTAGCTGGAACTACAGGTGTGCACCCGGACCGGCTAATTTTTTTGTATTTTTAGTAGAGACAGGTTTTCACTATGTTGGCCAGGCTGGTCTTGAACTCCTGACCTCAAGAGATCCACCCAGTCTGGCCTCCCAAAGTGCTGGGATTACAGGCACCACCACGCCTGGCCTCAAGTCTTAAGTATTGCTCAGGTCATATCCAGTACACTTTTGCCTTGTGAAGCATGAGTTCCCCATTCAATGGAAATACTCCAGGTGAACTGGACAACTGGAGGAGTCTCCTGGGTGGGTGAGAGATTCTATAATTTAGACACCTAACTTTGTTTAACACAATAGAGGGGACCCAAGGAATGTATAAAAATCAAATTAAATAGAGAACAACAACAAAAAACACTTCTGGCAGTAAGAGTTTTTGACTTGTTTTACAGATGAAGAAGATAAGGTCCTGAAAGGTTAAGCATGTGACTCATTCAAGGTCACTCCTGTGACTTATTGACAGATCTAGAACCCAGCTTTCCCTATGCCTGGTAGAACATTTTCTCCTCACTTACATTTAAAGAGAACCCATGGATCACTAGTTTGGAAAATAAAGGATCTATAATTAAAGATATTCATATATTGTTCTTGTTTTGAACAAAGTTCACTTGTATATATATATAAACTAAAACATCTCTAGAAAGGCACACAACACAAACTAAGCCAACACTGCAATTCAGAAATCAAAAGATAACATAACTCTATTATCAGTAAATACAAACATGTAGCCACTGATGACTGACCTGACCTGCTAGAGAATACACAGTAGATACCAGAGAATACGTTAAAAAAAAAAAACTTTCAAATGGTATTAGTAAAAGAAAGTTGTTTGGAGTCGTGAAAAAATACATGTTAGGGAAGAATCTGAGATGATCATTCCAAAAGGAGATTCTTTAAAAACACTTTAAAGCCCTTCAGGTAACTCAATTCTATATAAAAAGTTTGACAACCTGCTCATGTACAGGATACACACACTGTGAAGGTTTGAGAGATTATGACTAATTATATGAAAGTGAGGATGTTGAGTAACTTTTTGTACAGTATCCAAATTACTGAAACGGAGTGATTTTATTTTCCAAGTGTTAAGCCATACCCACAGGAAACAACCAGGGCTATTCTACCCTCGCAAAGCGCCTTAGCTAGTCATGCATTCTGCAACAAGTCTCCATGGCAAATTTCCTAACACACACTTCTAAACACAAAGAACTCCTCCAAGTAATAAATAAGTTGGTGCAAGTTCAACTAAAAGGATATTCTGCCACTCCTGGGATATTTTTATGAGAGGATCATAATCTTATTGTCACCTTGCTGTCCTAAAATTGTGTAAAAAAAATAAAGTCATAGAACTTCTGGAAGCAAGCAGCAGCCCTAGGGTGATCGAGTGAATCCAATTGCTTCACTTTTCAAATGAGGAAATTGTCGGTGAATTGCTTCATTTTTCAGATGAGGAAATTGTCACCTGGGGAAAAAAAAAGTGAATGACTTGCCCAAGGCCATACAGTTTACTCAGTGGCATAGGAGGGCTATGATCAAGAGCTCAGGTCCACCCCTTTCTTCACCAAGTAACAGAAATAGCCTTGCTAATCTTAAAACTATGAGCCAAACATAATCTAGGATGTGAAAATTTGTACTTGAGGTGTATGTTTCTCAAACATCGTAGCAATAACACAAACCAGAGAACTCACGTACACATTTCCCTCCTGATGACTTCATCTCTTTTTCCCCAATCTTGGAAGTAGGTGATTGAGTTATTACCATGAATACAGTAATAACCTTGAATCCTTCTGATAAAATAAACTTTGGAATTTTAATATTAGTAAGAGTACTGCCTTGAACACCCCTCAGGGTGAATTGTGACAGGCCAGTGCATTGTGACGCAAGATTGAAAATTGTTGTTCAAAAACATAAATAGTCACTACAGGTGCAGCAAATGGTGTGAACACAGGAATCCCATTAACAGTACTGAGGATTACATCTGACGCTGTCCCCAGACTCTGGTAAAGCAGCTTTCAGCAGGAAATAGACACTGGTAGACGGAACAAGTTTCAACGAGCCTAAAGAAGAAGCAGCAGGTATTCTCTCTCTGGGACCTTCTCAAATGTGGACAAAAGGCTAAGTGCCGAGAACGCTGACTCTGACAATCCCCCGTGGGAATGGTGGTGTCTGAATTCCATGCCATGGTTCTGCTCCTCAGTGTGGGCCTGAATCCTTATTTATTCACTCCAGCATTTTTAAGTGCCTCCTATGTACCAGGCTCTGGGGATCCCAAGTTGAGTAAAATAAAATCACTGCTCTGTCAGTCCCAGAATCTCTATAGTGAGATGCACCGCCCTCTCCTGCCCCCAGGGGAGGTGAAAGCACTACTCCAGGCAAGCCATTGAGCAATGAGAAGAAAATTAAGAACTCTGATTAGTAATTATAGTCTCACCTTTTTAACTTTTACTTTCATGATTGTAATTTTCTGTATTAACTACATAGATTTTTGGTTCACATGCTCCAGCAATTAAGAATAGGTGAAAGAGGAGTTAGTTAGAGACCACCACGGAACTAGTCTCTTGACACGTAACTGTAGCTCAGTAAAGCTGCAATGGGAAAGCAGACTGGAAGCACTTGGAAAAAGACCCTAGGGTTTACAACATGTCCCATATATGATCGACTGGAATGTGTAGACCTGCAGTACTGGCCTCACTTCATACGTGGCTTTTGAGAATCATTGGATGAGCTAGTTTCCCCAGGAGTAAAATGCAAATACGCTGCCCTTGAAAACCCCTTTAGAGAGGGTGGTTATATATACTTTTGAGGGTGAAATGAGTACTAGGGAGAAATAAGGAGTTACCAGAATGTATGATCACCCTACCTATAAGTCACAAATCTAAGAAAATAAAACACATTTGCATACCACCAAAGCTCAGAAAGTGCTAAGATAATGCTAGTTTAGGCACTCTAATTTAGACTGGTGCCAATTATTTTTCTGTTGTCCTAAGCTGTGAACACTAACTTATTCCAAGACCCAAAGTTGAAGATACAGCATTTCACTACCTTCCGTGAGTTCTACCAGAAGATGCTCTGGAGAGAGGAGTATGCTCTCATAAAAATTTGATTATTTCTTTGTGGTTTTAGGTACTAATGTAAAACAGCCCTTTTCCTTATAGGACAAGTCTACTCACTAAAATGTCAGGAATCTGCTAAACAAGGTCTTTACAACTAGTCAAAATAGTAAAATCATGTTTTTCTATTCTATAGAGAGCTTTGCAAGAGGTGCAGGTAAAGGGACCTTTCTTTCTACATGAATTCCCTAAACATTTCTAGAGAACTTGAGGAAAAATTAGCCCCATTTCCTCTCCATAAGTCTTCTTTCTCTCGATTCAATCCATTCCTGCTCAAACTTTCCCACTTAATGTAACTTTGTGAACAAAATGCTCTTCACTGCAAAGTTAACTTTAAAATGAGAAGTTAAACTTCACTATACTGAAAAAATGTTTTTTTTAAAAAGACCTAAAATACATAACTAAAACTAACCTGAGACAGAGAAAATAACAAATGGGGAGGGAAGGCTGAAGGTGGAAGAATGAAACGGGTTCCAAGACAACAGGCCGTGACACTCATTGAAAGTCCATCCTGAGAGGGCAAGCAGAATACCTTTGCCACCACCCACCTGGATATACAGCAATGCTTCTGCCTGCATAAAAAAAAAAAAAATTCTTCTCAGGGTCCTTTAAAACTGTCTATTTCTAAGAGGTCCCTTCCACTATAGATAAAAAGAAATTCCCTCTACCCCAGGGTCCTTCAGGATCCCTCAGGATCCCTTCCTCTCACACGTTTCTTTGACTGCTCCTGATTTAAGCATTCAGCTGGCCACGCAACACAGGAAGGAATAAGAGCACACAAGCCCTGCCCTCAGTCACCCTGTTCCTTCTCTATCCGTGGCCTTTGCCGCCACCTCCAACACCTAGTTCCAGATTCCTCTTCTTTTCTCAAGGGGACATTTAAAGCTCTCGAGTCCCTGTTTGAGGAGGGAGATTTTGGAATTCTGAAACATCTGAGTGTGTGTCTTGATCTCAGGCAGCTCAAAAGCAAAGGTCTGCTGGCCGGGTTAAGGTGCACTCGTAACCCGCTGCTACCTTGCAGTCTGGGCTGAGCATATGCTCCGGAACGGGCTTCCCTTCCAACATCCTGCACCTCAGGTCAGCATTCCTTCTTTAAAAGGCCTTGTTGGGTAAGAGCATGTCCACCAAGAAAAGCCTGTAATTCTCCCTTGTTTTCTTGGCCTCCCCTGCGTGCTGCAGAAGCCTGGGCATTAGTGGGGTAGTCCCGAGTGGCACTGGGCCGAGGTAGGTGCCAGGACGCACTACCTGGATGGGGCCAAATTGGAAGGAGATTCGCCCTGACTGAGGTACAGGTGTTTCTTCTCCCCACATGCTGGAACCCAGGAGGCTCCAGGTGCTTGCCCCCGAGACGTGCCTCGGTCTGCTGACTGAGGCCAAGTTCTCGGCGCCCTCAGCCCCGCCAGTGGCGGAACTCCTGCCAGCTGAGTGAGGGCCCGCAGAAGGGAAGGTCGCGTGGACAGGATGCCAGGGGCAAGGGTTTTCGATTCCTTCCTCCCCCTTGGCCCCAGATGCATTTAGGGGTTTTCGATTCCTTCCTCCCCCTTGGCCCCAGATGCACTTAGGGGTGTGCGCGGTGAGGTGGGGGGTGCGTGTGCTCAAAAAGTCTGGGAACGAAAGCTACTGGTGGCTCGGACCCGGACTGGCAAAGTGCGGAAAGCCCGTGGCGCAGGAGTGGGTGCCAGGCAGCCCGCCCGCAGGTGACCGCGGACCCCTCCACAGGCCCGGGCGGCGGCAGGGCGGGGTGGGACTGACCCCTGGCTCCGCCCCGTGGCGCCCCCCGCGGCGCCCCCTCCCCCGCGTCCCCGCCGCCCGCACTCACAGCGCTTGGGTGAAGGCGCTGAGCCCCTCGGGCACGGCCGTCAGCCCCTTCCCGGAGCAGTCCACCCGACGGTCGCCGTCGCAGCTGCAGGGCGCCGCGCAGAGAGGCGGCGCCGCGCCGCTGGGCCCGGCCGAGCCGAGGAGCCTCAGGGCGAGGAAGCAGAGCAGCCCCAGCGGGCCCGGCATTGCTGCGGCGCCTCCCGCGCCGGCCTCTCCCGCGGCGCCGCTCGCTCCGCTGCCCTCCGACGTCCCCCGCCGCCCCCGGGCAGCCGGCCTGCGGGCTGGGGCGGGGGTCTCTCTCTCGGCGGTCCGCGCGGGCTCAGCCCCTTCAGCAGTCCGCCGCCGCGGCGCAGGGACGCGGCGCTCCGGAGTTTCGCCCTTCCCGCTGCTCCATGGACGCGCAGAGGCAGCCCCGCTCCTACGGCGGCTCAGGCCAGCCGGGCCGGCCAGACGCAGCGGCTGGGGCCCCGCTCTGCCATTGCACCCGCCTCCCTGCCCCTGGCCTCCCAATGCAGCGGCTCTTCAAGGTTGCGGAGCGCAGCCTTCAGCCATGCCGGCCAGTCGCCCCAGCCCCCGCCGCGGCTCTCGCACAAACACCCAGACTCTGGCTCGCTCTCTCCCCGCCGCGGCTCAATCTCTTCCCGTCCTTTTCCCTTCTAGGGTTGCACGCTTCTGGTTCCCAAGCCCCCGGCCGCTGGCTTATGCAAATCACTTAGGTACATGCAAAACTACCCCTTCTCCCGGAGCGCCATTGGCCCGGGAAGGTCTCGAGCTCATTACTATGCAGAAAGGAGAGCCGCCATTGGCCAAGAGTGGGCCCAGAGGGGCGTGTTTCTCGGGCGTGAGTGACAAGGTGGTGGTGGTGGTGGTGGTGGTGGTGGTGGTGGTGGTGGTGGTGGTTGTGGTGGTGTGGTGGGTGGTTCAAGGCA
>CAUYLG010061348.1:0-22677 GCA_963573385.1 Cacajao melanocephalus
CAGTAGAACAAGAATCCTGTTCTCTCTCCCTCTTTTTCTTCCTCTTTCTTTCTCTCATACATTCTTTTTTTTCTTTCTTTCACTCTCACTTTCTTTCCTCTCTTTTCCTTTCTTTCAAAAAAAAAAAAAAAAAAAAAAAAAAAGAAACAAATCCATGGTTTGGAAGAAAGTGGAAAACACAGAATAAATACTTCCTTGGCCACCACCCTCCACCACACTAACACCACCACCAGTGCAACTGTGTGCACAGTTACCAGCAGAGGCCCACTGTACCCCTGAACTATGCTGCCTGTCTTACTGCTGTGAACGCATGCACAGAGGCTGGAACCCAAGCACCTGCTAGCACCCTGCCACAGATGATGAGTATGCACCCCACCAGGCTGCCACTGCTACCAGCCTGTGTGAATGACTGTTAATCCAGTTGCCACTACCCTATGAAATGCTTTGGCTGGCATCACCTATAAGAATATAATGACGAGTGGTCTAGGAGCACTTTGGCACCCCCAGTACAGTATGTTCCTAACCTTGAGGAGCCAGAGAACAATGGGGGCTTGATACAAGTCCCCCAGAGTTATGGGATACAGGCCAGGAGTTGGGAGCTGAAACTTGGCCCTCTAAAATTTTCCCAAAATGAAGCCAGTCTACTCAACCCATTGATGCCACAATGAAACCCTGAAGTCCAAGAAATAGAATTTAAAATAAAAAATAAAAACCATCCAATGGACAGCAACTTCAAAGACTGAAAGAATATCAGCCTACAAAGATGAGGAAAAACCAGCACAAGAACTTCGACAAATTAAAAAGCCAGAATGCCCTTTTTCCTTTGAACAACTACACTAGTTCTCCAAGCAAGGGTTCTGAACCAGGGTGAAATAGCTGAAAGAACAGAAATAGAATTCAGAATATAGATAGGAACAAAAATCACTGAGATGCAGGAGAACATTGAAACCCAATCCAAGGAAGCTAAGAATCACAATAAGATGATACAGGAGCTGAGAAACAAAATAGTCAGTACAGAAAAGAATGTAACTGATCTGATAGAGCTGAAAAACGCATTCCAATTTCATTATGAAATTACACGTGTTAATAGAAGACTAGACCAAGCTGAGGAAAGAATTGCAGAGCTTGAAGACTGGCTTTTTTTTATTAAGACAGTTTGACAAGAAATAAGAAAAAGAATGAAAAGGAATGGACAAACCCTCCAAAAAATATGGGATTATGTAGAGACCAAATCTATGACTCACTGGTGTCCCTGAAAGAGATGGGAGAATGGAAGCAACTTGGAAAACATATTTCAGGATACTATCCATGAAAACTTCCCCAACCTAGCTAGAGAGGTCAACATTTAAATTCTGGAAATGTACAGAACCCATCCCCAATACACATGATTATTAAATTCTCCAAGGTTAAAATGAAAGAATAAATGTCAAAGGCAGCTAGAGAGAAAGGTCAGGTCACTTACAAAGGGAAGCTCATTAGACTAACTGTGGAACTCTTAGCCAAAACCATACAAGCCAGAAGAGAAGAGATTGGGGTCCAATATTCAACATTCCTTTTTTGTTTTTTTTTTTTGACAGGGTTTCACTCTGTTGCCCAGGCTGGAGTGCAGTGATACAATCACAGCTCACTGTAGCCTCAACCTCTCAGGCTTAAGCAATCCTCTCACTTAAGCCACTCACGTAGCTGGGACTACATGCACCACCATGCCCAGCTAATTTTTGTATTTTTTGAGAGATGAAGTTTCAACAAGTTGCCCAGGTCAATCTCAAACTCCTGGCCTCCAGCAATCCATGTGTCTCAGATTCCTAAAGTGCTGGAATTACAGGCATAAACCACTGTACCTGACCTCAACATTATTTAAGAAAATAAGTTCCAACCCAGAATTTCATATCTGGCCAAACTAAGCTTCATAAGCAAAGTCCAAAACCTGTAAAATAAAAAAACAAGTTAGTTACTTCCAAGATGCAATGGGAGTAAACTCATTGGGTAAATATTCCCATTCCATATGGAAAAGAAATAGCCAAAATCAAGTAGCTACATGCCCCATGCAAATCCAAAATCCAGCAGGGTAGTCATTAAATCTTAAAGCTCCAAAATAATCACTTTTTACTCCATGTTCCACAACCAGGAGACACTTCTGTTTGGGGTGGACTCCTAAGGCCTTGGGAACTTCTGCCCCTGTGACTTTGAAGGATTAAGCTCCCACAGCTGCTCTCAAGGGCTGGCGTTGAGTGCCTGTGGCTTTTCCAGGTACAAGGTGCAAGCTGCCAATGGACCTGCCATTCTGAGGACTGGAGAACCCTTCTCACATTTCCACTAGGCAGTGCTCCAGTGTGAACTGTGTGAGGGGTCTCTAACCCCATAGTTCCCCTCTGGAGTATCCTAGTAGAGGTTCCTCATAAGAGCTCTGCCCCTGCAACAGGCTTCTGCCTGGATATCCACGCTTTCTCATACATTCTCTGAAATCTAGGTAGAGGCTACCAAGCTCAACTTTTGCACTCTGCGTATCTGCAGGCTTAACAACACATGGAAACTACCAAGGATTATGGCTTGCACCCTCTGAAGTAGCAGCTGGAACTGTACCTGGGCCCCTTTTAGCCACAGCTGGAGCTGGAGAGGCTGGGAGGCAGGGAGTAGTATCCCAAGGCTGTGCAGACTGGCCAGGCCCAGCCTGGCCCACGAAACCATTCCTTCCTCTTAGGCCTCCCAGATTGTGATGCGAGGGGCTGCCACAAAGATCTATGAAATGCCTTTGAGTCCTTTTCCCCATTTTCTTAGTGTTCATCACTTGGCTCCTCTTTACTTATGCAAATTCATACACACTGCTTGAATTCCTCCCCTGAAAAATGGTCTGTTCTTTTCTACCACATGGCTGGACTGCAAATTTGATGAACTTTTATGCTCTGCTTCCCCTTTTACATATAAGTTCCAACATTAAGTCATTTCTTTGTTCACACATATGAGCATAGGTTGTTAGAAGCAGCCAGGCTATATCTTGAATGCTTTACTACTTAGAGTTTTCTTTCACCGGATACCCTAAACCATTACTCACAGGTTTAAAATTCCACAGATCCTTAGTGCAGGGACATAATGCAGCCAAGTTATTTACTAAGGCATAACAAAAGTGACATTTACTCCAATTTCCAATAAGTGCCTATTTTCATCAGAAACCTCATTAGCCAGGCCTTCACTGTCCATATTACTACCATCATTTTTGTCATAACCATTCAACCAGTCTCTGTAAAGTTCCAAACTTTCCTTCATCTTCTTGTCTTCTTCTGAGCTCTCCAAACTCTTCCAACTTCTGCCCATTACCCAGTTCCAAAGTCACTTCAACATCTTCGGGTATCTTTATGGCAATGGCCCAGCCCTCAGTTCCAATTTTCTGTCTTAGTTTGTTCTCAGACTACTATAAAGAAATACTTGAGACTGGGTAATTTATAATGAAAAGAGGTTTAACTGGTTCATGGTTCCACCTGCTGTACAGGAAGCATAGTGGCTTCTGCTTCTGGGGAGGCCTCATGAAGCTTCTAATCATGGTGGAAGGCAATGAAGGAGTAAGACATTTCACATGCCAGTAGCAGAAGCAAAAGAGAGTGAGAAGGAGGTGGTGCACACTTTTTAACAACCAGATGTCATAAGAACTCATTATCATGAGAGCAACACCAAGAAGATGGTGCTAAACCATTCACGAGAAATCTGTTCCCATGATCCAATCACCTCTCATCAGGCCCCACCTGCAAGCACTGGAGACTACAGTTCAACATGAGATTTGGTGGGGACACAGATCCAAAATGTATCACCTTCAAAGAGACTTAGACTCCCACACAATACTAGTGGGAGGTTTCAACACCCCACTGACAGTATTAGACAGATCATCAAGGCAGAAAATTAACAAAGATATTCAGGACCTGAAATCTGAATTGGATCAAATGGACCTGATAGATGTTTATAGAACTGTCCACTCCAAAACAACAGGATATATATTCTTCTCCTAACCACATGACACATACTCTAAAACCAACTAAATAATTGGAAATAAAACATTCCTCAACAAGTGCAAAATAACTGAAATGATAACAACCACTCTCTCAGACTGCAGTGAAATAAAATTAGAAATCAAGACTAAGAAAATTGCTCAAAATTGTGCAATTACTTGCAAATTGAATAACATGCTCCTGAATGGCTTTTGGGTAAATAATGAAATTAGGGCAGAATTCAAGAAGCTCTTTGAAACTGATGAGAACAAAGATACAACTTACCAGAATCCCTGGGATAAAGCTAAGGCAGTGTTAAGAGGGAAACTTATAACACTAAATTCCCCATTAAAAAGTTAGAAATATCTTAACAATGCAACATCATAACTAACACAACTAGAGAATGAAGAGAAAACCAACCCCAAAGCTAGCAAAAGACAAGAAATAATCAAAATTTGAGCCAAACTGAAGGAGACTGAGACATACAAAAAATTTAAAATATCAACAAATTCAAGAGTTAGTTTTTTGAAAAAAATTAATAAAATTAATAGATCACTGGCTAAACTAATAGAGAAGAAAGAACATCCAAGTAAAAAAAATTAGAAATGATAATGGGGATATTATCGCTGACTTCACAGAAGTACAAAGAGTCATCAGAGAATATTTTGAACACCTCTGTGCACAGAAACTAGAAAATGCAGAAGAAATGGATACATTCCTGAGCACATACACCCTCCCAAGACTACACCAAGAAGAAATTGATTCCCTGAACAGACAAATAATGAGCTTTGAAATTGAATCAGTAATAGCCTACCAACCTAAAAAAAGCCCAGGACCAGATGGATTCACAGCAAAATTCTACCAGATGTACAAAGAAGAACTGGTACAATACCTACTGAAACTATTCCAAAAAAATGGAGGAGTAGCACTCTTCCCTAACCTATTCTACGAGGCCAGCATTATCCTGACACCAAAATCTGGCAGAGACACAACAATAAAAAGAAAACTTCAGGTCAATATCCTTGATGAACGTTGATGCAAAAGTCCCTGACAATATATTGGCAAACCAAATCCAGCAATACGTCAAAACTTTTATCCAACACAATCAAGTAGGCTTTATTCCTGGGATGCAAGGTTGCTTTAACATATAAAAATAAATAAATGTGATCCATCACATGAGAACAAAAACCAAAACCACATGATACAATAGATGCAGAAAAGATTTTTGATAAAGTTCATGTTAAAAACTCCCAAGAAACTTGGTACTGAAGGATGATACCTCAACATAATGAGTCGTCTTTGGCAAACCCACAGCCAACATCAAACTGAATGGGCAAAAGGCAGAAAGATTCACTTTGAAAACTGGCACAAGACAAGGATTCCCTTTCTCACTACTCCTATGCAACATAATATTGGAAGTGTTGGCCAGAGTAACCAGGCAAGAGATAAAAATAAAGGGCATCCAAATAGAAAGGGAGGAAATCAAGTTATCTCTGTTTACAAACGACATAATCCTATATCTAGAAAACCCCGTAGTCTCGGCCCAAAAGCTCCTTAACCTGAGAAACAACTTTAGCAACGTCTCAGGATACAAAATCAAAGTATCAAAATAACTAGCATTCCTATACACCAACAGTCAAGATGAGAGACAAATCAGGAATGCAATCCCATTCAAGATTGCCACAAAAAAGGTGTAAAATACCTAGAAATACAGCTAACCATGGAGGTCAAAGATCTTTACAAGAAGAACTACAAAACACTGCTCAAAGAAATAAGAGATGAATCGAACAAAGGGGAAAATATTACATGCTCATAGATGAAAAGAATCAATACCATTAAAATGAGAATAGTGCCCAAAGCAATTTATAGATTCCATGCTATTCCTATCAAACTATCAATGGCATTCTTTATAGAACTAGAAAAAAAAAACTATTTTAAATTCATATGGAACCAAAAAAGAGCCCAAATAGCGAAGGCAATTCTAAGCTTAAAAAGCAAAGTTGGAGGCATTACGCTACCAGACTTCAACCAATACTACAGGGCTACGGTAATCACAACAGCATAGTACTGGTACAAAAACAGACACATAGACCAATGAAACAGAATTGGGAGCCCAGAAATAAAGTCACACAACTACTACTATCTGATCTTCAAAAAAGCTGACAAAAACAAGCAATAGGGAAAGCACTCCCTATTCAATAAATGGTGCTGCGATGACTGGCTAGCCACACACAGAAGACTGAACTGCACCTCTTCTTTACACCATACACAAAAGTCAACTCAAGATGGGTTGCAGACTTAAATGTAAAACCCAATCTATAAAAACCCTGGAATACAATCTAGGTAATACCATTCTGGACATAGGAACAGGCCGAGATTTCATGATGAAGACATCAAAAGCAATTGCAACAAAAGCAAAAATTGACAAATGGAATCTAGTTAAAATAAAGAGTGTCTGCACAGCAAAAGAAACTATCAACAGAGTAAACAGAAAACCTACAGAATGGGAGAAAATATTCACAAACTATGCATCTAATGAAGGTCTAATATCCATTACTTATAAGGAACTTAAACAAATTTACAAGCAAAAAACAACTCCATTTAAAAGTGGGCAGGCCAGGCATGGTGGCTCACGCTTGTAATCCCAGCACGTTCAGAGGCTGAGGCAGGCAGATCACGAGGTCAGGAGATCAAGACCAGCCTGGCCAACATGGTGAAACCCCATCTCTACTAAAAGTACAAAAATTGGCCAGGCGTGGTGGTGAGCACCTGTAGTACCAGCTACTTGGGAGGCTGAGGCAGGAGAATCTCTTGAGCCTGGGAGGCGGAGGTTGCAGTGAGCCAAGATCACGCCACTGCACTCCAGCCTGGGTAACAGAGTGAGACTTCATCTCAAAAAACAAACAAACAAAAAGTGGGCAAAGGATATGAAAAGACACTTTTCAAAAGATAACATACATGTGGCCAACAAGTATATGAAAGAAAGCTCAACATCACTGATCATCAGAGAAATGCAAATCAAAACCACAATAAGATACCATCTCACATCAGTCAGAATGGCTATTATTTAAAAGTCACAAAAATAACAGATACTGGCAAGGTTGTGGAGAAAAAGGAATGCTTACACATTGTTGGCGGGAATATAAATTAGTTCAACCATTGTGGCAAACAGTTTGGTGATTCTTCGAAGAGCTAAAAACAGAACTACCATTTGACTCAGTAATCCCATTACTGGGCTTGTAGCCAAAAGAATATAGACATAAAGACACATGCATACATATGTTCATTGCAGCACTATTCACATAGCAAAGACATGGAATCAACCTAAATGCCCATCAATGGTAGACTGGATAAAGAAAATGCAGTACATACACACTATGGAATACTATGCAGACATAAAAAAGATCAAGATAATGTCCTTTGCAGGAACATTGATGGATCTGGAGGCCACTGTCCTTAGCAAACTAACACAGGAACAGAAAACTAAATACCTCATGTTCTCACTTATAAGTGGAACTAAATGACAAGAACTCATGAACACAAAGAAGGAAATAACAGACACTGGGGCCAACCAGGGGATAGAAGGTGGAAGGAGGGAGAGGTTCAGCAAAGGTAACTAACAGGTCCTAGGCTTATACCTGAGTGACAAAATAATCTGTCACAACAAACTTCTGTGACACGACTTTACCTGTATGACAGACCTGCACATGTACCCCTGAAGTCAAAATAAAAGTTAAAAAAAAAAATTTCCTCATAGGAAAACAAAAAACATATTCCTCTTCAGGATTCAGGAATGCTATCAAATTCTTTAAAGGAATTGATTTTTCATAGCACTTTGGTGTTAATATTTTATAAACATTGCTTCATTTAATTCTTATAATAACTTCATAAAGTAGACATTTTTCATTCTACTTTATAAAGGAGGGGAATGAAGCTCAGGAAGTTCAGCTGACCTGAGAAAAATCACATACACAGTGACTAGCACAACAGCAAGCATACTAATACCTATCTGATTTGAAGCCTCCTGATCGTTTTGCTATGCCTCCACGAGTAACTGTCATAGTGGATATTACATTTCTACCCAAGACACATAACTTCTATATAAATCGTCCAAAGTATCACTATTGTACTATGGTAACAAACTTTGTTATAAGCCTTAGTGCTCATAACAACAAAGATTTATTTCTTGTTCATGTTAAAAATCAGCTAAGGATTGTCTCAGAGTCTGCTACAGATGTGTCCTTTATTCCAGAATCCAGGATGATGGAGCAGATTTTCTTTGGTATGTGTCATTCTAGGGACAAACATAAAAGAGAACTATGGCAGAACTATGTAAGAGCATTTACAACTTATGCTCAGACATTCTGTGTGTTTCTTCTGTTCACATTTCACTAAAACAAGTCATGTAGTCAAGCCTGATATAAGTGGAATTGGAATTATATTCCTCCCATAGAGAAGGTACTATGGCAAGTCACAGGAGTACAATCTTCTTTTAGGGATGAAAGAGAAAAATTGGAAACAATAACAATTTATATACATTCTTTTGGTGTTTAAAAATATGTCTTTCTGATCTAAGCTGCCACCTCGTCAGAACCAGGTATTTAACTTGAGCTTTCACACCTTTGAATGCATGCATCCAGTCTGGACATAATCCTGTGTTCACCATCCTCTGATGGGTTAAAAACCTTAGGGCCTTTTATTGCCAAGTAACCAAACTGATCCTGAAATTTAAATCCCCAAAGTTTCCTATTTTAATTTCAGCTCCTAGAAGTCTCTATTTAAAGTTACAATTATAAGTAGAACATCATGTTTTGCCTTTATCATTTTCAAAGATTTTTATGTAGTGGATAAGTAGTACAAGTTATGAAAAAGCTAACATCCTGTTCCCGTACCCACCTCCACCTACCCACCCATGGGGTAAAAGATACATTAAACAGAACTTTTTGTATCATTGATGACTTCGAAGGCAGTGGCTCTTACTTAATGAGCCATTCTGAGAACTTGTTTCACAATGAACTTAGAGCCAGTTTATCAGACACAGGTAAAAAAGTCTATCTCACTATTGTATAAATATGGAGCACATAAAATTTGTACAGTTACATTTTTTCTTTTGTTCGTTTTTGCTTTTTGGTTTATCATTCAAAAAATATTTTTTAGACACCTTTCATGTGCCTGTCACTGCTTAATACTCTTCAGTCTACCAGGCTTTAAACCTTTATGTGCTGGCCTGAGCTGAAAGGCTCCAGGCCTGAATTTGGCTGCCAGGGGAAAGGCCTATATTATAACACAGCCATGAGCACTGACTGACTGAGGCCAGTTTTTTTGAGTATTGGTTACTTCCTCAGCTGCATGCTGATACAGGTTACAGAGCAACATATAAAGAAATCACTTGAAGTCATTATCCCACAGCTGAGGTCCTCTAGGCATCTGAAATATGAATCCCTGATTGCAGATATATCCTGGGAGATAAGATATACGTTGTAAGATTACTATTTGCTTTACATAGATTATGAGGTCTTTACTTCTTACAAATCATTGACTTTTTAAATGATAAATACATGCACAGTGTTCAAAAATCAAAAGACACAAGGAGGCTTGTAGTGAATGCTGTCTTTCATCTTTTTCCTCCAGCTATCCATAGCCCCTCCCAGAAAGAAACCATTGTTATCATTTCCTTGTGTACCCTTCTAGAGATATTCTATGCACATGCATGCATGTTTTCTATTTGGATTTCCTTTTCTTCTATTCTTTCCTTCCTTCGTTTCTTCCTTCTTTCCTTTAGGAAATGGTAGATATTCTTCACTTTACAATATACCTTGGAGAGTGTTTCTTCCCCTACATACAGAGTTGCTTTACTCATTCTAACTGTGAAAAAGACTAGCATTAAGTGCAGAGACTAAGGACCAAACTGCCTGTGTTCAAATTTTAGTTTCATTACTTACTAGCTTTGAAATTTAGGCAAGTTACTTACCCTATCTGTTCTTCAGTTCTCTTGTCTGTGAAACAGGGATAATAATCATTTCTCCTCATATGGGTGTTATAATACTTAAGTAACTTAATGGGTAGACAAAATTTGGAGTCACCTCTGGCATCCAGTAAGTGCTAAGGTTACTTGTTGCCATTGTTACCATTAGGTATTCCTGTGTATAGAGGTACCATAATTTATTTCGTCAGTTCCCTCTTGATAGTTATTTAGGTTATTTCTAATCTTTAAATATACAGTGGTCAATGAAGTGGTCAATGAAGATATACATCTACAAGGCCCTTCAAATAAATACCTCAGGATACTTGAATTACATGGGAAGACAGGGATAGGGGAATGAGAAACAGAATATTAGTAATTTACATTTGTATAGCACCTTATGTCTTGAATTACTTACGTGCATTAATCTCATTTGAAGCTTAGATGACACAGTGACTCTACCTACTTCTCTCGATCTTCACCACCATCACCACCCTTTCAAAGTGCTATCAGTGTGTCCTCAGCACACTCAGATGGCACACATAGTGGGCATAAAATAAAATGTATTGAGTATATATGAGGAAACAGAGAGTAGAAAGTAGTAAACAATTTACTAAGTAAACAAATTACTAAGGTCCTATAGTTGGGAAATGCTGAAGCCAGAGTCCTTGGTGTACTTCCAGAAATACTTCACTGTGTGTCTTAACAACTAGTAGTTAGAGCTCCTAACAAAGATCAACAGAAAAGAAGGTAAACTTTCCCTCTTACCTACTTATATTTGCTGACACCAGTGGGATAATAATACTCTCTTTACACAATTCCCTTTAAAATAAATGTTTCCATGAGTTTCTATTCACGTGTATATTACAAGAGCAACTTTTTTGCAATTCAGAAAAATGCTGCAAATTTAAATAACTTGATTTTTTTTTCAGAATAGTTAGAAGGGAAATTCCAAATATGTGATAATATATTGCGGAAGGACAGATAATGAAAAGAAACATCTATAATTAAAGTATGAAACATGGTTATCAAGGTAATTTCTAAACAGGTGGATTTGCAGACCTCCTCCTCCTCCCCCTCCTCCCCTTCCCCCTCCCCCTCCCTCTCCCCCACCCTCTCCCCCTCCTCCTCCTCCTCCTCCTCCTCCTCCTCCTCCTTCTTCCTCTTCTTCCTCTTCTTCTAGGCTTACTGTAATCTCAGCATTTTGGGAGGCCAAGGCAGGCAGATCACGAGGTCAGGAGTTTGAGACCAGCCTGGCCAATATAGTGAAACCCTTTCTCTACTTAAAATACAAAAATTAGCTGGGTGTGGTGGCAGGTGCCTGTAATCCCAGCTACTCAGGAGGCTGAGGCAGAAGAATCGCTTGAACCAGGAAGGCAGAGGTTGCAGTGAACCGAGATCACGCAACTGCACTCCAGCCTGGGCAACAGAGTAAGACTCCTTCTCAAAAAAAAAAAGAAAAAAAAAGGCTTACAGAACTCAAGGACAAGCAAGTGTGTCTTCTAATAGTTAATTAGGATACCATCTGAGGAGCCTATGGAATGACCAAATCATAAATGATAGCATTGCCTAAATAACTATGGCAGGACTATGATATTGCTGATTATTTACTTCCTCATCCCCAGGTTTAAGTAAGAGTAAGAGTGCCTAACTTATATCAGCTCACTACCAGGCATCATGCAGCTCTGCACCTGTCTAAACACAGGGTGCTGGGTAAAGTGGAAATTCTTCATGATTTATTCACTCCAGTGAAACCTATCAAAGTGCTTCCCTCAAAAGATGTCCTTGATGTAAACCTACTCTACACCCATGGACAACCTGTATCAGAGTCACCTGGAGTAATTCTTTAAGAAGCAGAGCATTGATCCCGATCCCATACTTACTGAAATCAACATATCAGCGGGTGAATTGGGAATTTGCATTTTAATTCGTAGTGTGAGTGGTTGCTATTCACACAAAAATTTGAGAACTACAACTTGATGATTTAGGCAAATTACTCGCCAAGTACCACAAAGCTATAGATGGATCTACTTTTCCAGGAAAAGCTTTGAACTTCTGTATTAGCTCTGCAATGTGATCCCTAAATCTCAAAAAATTACAGGAAGTTGCTATTGCCAGGCAGAATTTTTTGTTCTTCATTAAAGTAATTTGTGGTCTAATTTCAGTCCCCTAAAGACCAGAATATAAAAGCCAGAGTCAGTCTTAAAAGGGAAATTAATTGGTTGCATTGTTATCTTTCTCAACAGAGGACAGTGTTTATTAAGTAGAATTTAGAACACCAGAATCTGTACTGAGGCAAAGGAATAATCAAGGTTAATACTTACAATACATATAGAAATTATGTTGACAGATAGATACTTAAAATATACATTAGAAAAATTCTGAATTCATCTGCAAGCTATAGATAAGGGGGAAAAGATAATAGGTCATAAAACAAACTCCCATGAACTTCCTGCATTCCTCTCTATAATCACCTGCTCTTCTTGTATTTCTCTTCCTGGGTTTTATTATCAACTGTCTATTGAACTAAGAATAATAACTACTTTAAATTGAATAACACAAATATCCACAATAGTTTAGAATGAGAAGGATAGTAATGTACTTAAGTGGAACTCACTTCTTGACTGCTGGAAGGTTATAGTAAAGTAGGTGTTGGTGACAGTAACGCTTTCATGTAGAGCCAAACACGTGACTTCAAAACCTGCCTGCTTCAAGCCCCCTGGTCAGTACTCCACTGATATCTTCACATAACTAAGGTAAGGTTTCTTCTGGACTTTTAGGTATATAGATTTAGTTTGCAGCTTCACAGACAGAGGGAGTATTGGCCTCCCAGCTGCAAATATCCTACAACCTGGGGTTCAAGCCCAGGGAGATGTGTCGAGGTTCACTTTGGAGGCCCCCATTCCCAACTCAGCCAAAGCATCTCCAGACTTTTTCCATAGAATGAATTTTAAGAAAGAGTACTGCTGCTAACAAAAACTGAATGGGAATCACTATCCAACCATGTCTGATGGAATGAACGATATGAGGAACCTAAAGAGCTGGATTTTTTTTTTCTAACTGCACTTTCTCCAACTCCCATGCTACTTCCTTTTCTTCCTAGCATCCTCTAAATGTAGTAGCTCCTCAGGGCTGAGTTTGTTATCTCCTGCTTTTCATTCTTACCAACTCCCCACAGGAGAAGTAATCCAATCTGACAGCTTCACAATCCTCTCTCTGTGGACAATCATTGCATCCACCTCCCATATATATCAAGCCTACAACAGAACTAAAGCTTAGAGAAATTAGGTTATCTGCTAGAGGCCACTCAGAAAGCTGTAGCCTGTAAGTGACAAAGCTGGATGTATTGTCACTCCTACAGCCCATGCTTTAACCCCTGTGTATATTTTGCTCACAGGCTGGTCTCACCTGAGCCAAATTACATGTATCTGTCTACTTTATAGATAATTATGACAGGAAATCTTGGCATTATGTCAATTTTGACATGTTACAAATAAATTATTTTCCCCGGAAGGGAAAAAAGCCTTCTTCAAGTCAATATTTTTATTAGTGGCATAGCTTTTTACCAATCCCCCATGCTCAAACTCAATAGAAACAAATGCTCAAAACAAATACAATCAAACTCTGCCTTGAAACAGATTATACCTGTCCATTTTTATATCATGATCACCACATTTTTTTCAGACCCTATCACTTCATGAATAGACTGTGTAGGGTTCTCTTAATGTGTACCTGTGCCTCCACCCCATGTCTTTCAACCACAGAAAGCTTGCTTGAAATACAGACACCTGGGTCCCCACCCTTAGAGGGGCTGATTTAGTAATTCTGATAAAGTGGCCCAAGGAAAACCCTTTAAGAAACACTGCTCTGGACTTTCCTTATAAGGGTCCAATTTGTATGATATCGCCAAAACCATTCATCAACATTGTAAAACACAGTTTTGGAGATGTGTGCATTGACAAGTGAGGCTGAGGATTGGAAAACTTTAAAAATGATTGTTAAATTCCTTTGGGAAAAAAAACGACAAATTGGAACAGAAAGAGTATAAAGCAAATCACAAAGGAAAACGTAATATTTTTAAAAGGGAAGGTGTAAAAGGATGAATCAAGTTATAAGGAAGGCAAAGGACAACTGAAAGCATTAAACACAAACAGGCTATTTTTATCTGTAAAGAGTGCTGTTCATTGATCCAAAACATGTTCCTGCTCCAGACCATGCAACAATTGTCCATGTTTGTCAAGCAACAACAGACATTTTCAGGTGAATTTCATTAGCAGAATTTATTTTTTAAATAAAAATGTAGGTGTAGCCCAATTCAGTAAATGTCGAGAAGAGGAGTTGCACTGGTTGAAGGACAGAGGCTCTGAGCTCCCTGACCAGCACCACCTCTACCCTGCAGCAGACCATGAGAAATGACTCAGGGTCCCAGAGATTCTGAGAGTGCACTCTTGGAAGCCAGTACTGGAGAGCATTCATAGGCACACACAAATGCAAGCCACGAGCCTAGTGTATTTGTGTACTTGTGTGACTCCAGCACCCGGCATCTGGCTGGTACACCTTGCTGCAACATGAAACACTCCTGCTGCTGGGATACAGACTCAATTTTAACTTTGATGCATTCCATTTCCAACTGTTTATAGAAAATTATGTCAATTTACATAACATATTCAAGGAAATAAGACTTGGATTAAGATAACCAAAAAGTTAACATAGATAAAATATGTTTAAATGGAAAACAAAACAATTGCTTTCAATAAAATGCTATCGCAAACATTTTTGGTTGTCACGGGACACATTCCAAACTTCTTATCTGGACATGTGAGCTACCCACCACTGGCGTCTCAACAACGTATTTTCAAACATTTTCCTAAGTAAGAGCTTCCCCCTAAGCCAGCCTCAGCCACATTAGTCTCCCTGCTGTTCTCTAAACATTCATTGTGTGTTCCTGCTTCTCAGCTTGGTTCACATCCTCCCCCTTATCCTCCTATTCAAATTCTATTCATGTTTCAATGTCCAACACAACCTGCTTTCCTTCATGAAGCATTTTGTGGGCTCCTTGAGACACAGTAATCTGTTCTTATTTGAAATTGTAGCCCTGGTTTTCTGTACCAATCATCAGGCAAATTGGCCTTGCAATATATCCAGTCTTTTCTTTGCCTTTAACTATTTCCTTAAGAGCTAAGAGTGTATATTATATTCAATCCACTGTCTTTAACTTAGTTCTATGTTCACGGTATATATACAGAATGTGTTTGTCCAAAGAAGTACAGTAAAAATATCAGGTTTTATTGTCAGACTGCTCTGGCTGGGGTTTAGTGGGAACAGTGTAACTCAGTTTGGTCATCTGTAAAATGTTGGTAATAATACTCCCTAGGATTAAACGAAATGTGAAATAATGTGTGTAAAACTTATAGTTCCAGTCCCAGACACAAAGAGGGACTTAGTAAATCATAGCTATTATTTGTGATCATCATCATGATTATGCCATTATGAGGCCCTTCAGATCAGAAAAGATCAGATGTATAATGTAGCCATTATATAACATCATTACTTATTTGGCAAACATTTATTGTGGTGCCTGTTGCATGCTAGGCACTACACTGTGGTAAACAAGGCAACTTAGTTATTTTCCTCATTGTACCTACAGTCTAGCAGGAGTTGGGTTGTATTATAGAAGCAAATCTTAAACCATCAGGGATAGAACAATTTTTCGAGGTATAATGGTGCTAACTAAAAGTCATAGCTTTCTGTTGAGAACAATAATGCACTATAATAACTTTTAAGTACCATATATTATTTCATCAATTCATTTGTCTTCAGAGAAAAATAAAAGACAAACAACTTCACATCTTAACATACTCACTAATCACAATTGAACTCTATTTTGCATTTGATATGATTTGATGCCGCTATACTATGTCTCCATTGTTCATCACTTGAGGATGCAAATGCTCTGCAGTAATGGCAGAAAGGAAGATAGTGAAGCATCTGAATTCTCTACAGACACACACACACATACAGAGACACACACATACACACACTTTCACTCCTGGGCTAACAGACTGTGTGCAATAATTGCAATTGTTCCTGGGATATCCGATCAACTGGCCCCCACCATGAAACTAGATTACTTCCTTTTCCCTAATTTCCAAAAACCCTATATTCCACAGCTTTCTCCAAAGCAGGCTTTTTGACTCTATTAACAGCTGTTACTGAAGTATCTTCTTATCATCAGCTGAATAAACATTTAAAATAACAATAACAAGAAAAAGGCTGGCATGTGCACACATTGACTCAGTTAAACTAGCTCTTAGAACTCTGACCTATAAATTTAGGTCATTTTTCCACAGCACCTGTTAAAAATGCTTCTTGGATAAATGAGTCAGCTGGTGGCTTAATATTTTCCCATATTAAAAAAATGTCGCAGATAGACTGGTATGTGACCTTGTGTACACACATGAAGGGTAAACTGTGAGAGTGAAATGAATATCATGAGGAAAGAAATAGCAGTTACAGCGTGGAACTAGGATCAGGAAAGGGAATACTTCACCTTGCCCTTTACATTTTAAAAAGTTACTTTCAGCTAGTTTATTTTTTAGATTTATTTGATGGGATAAATTAAGCCTCATTAATGATATGCTTAGAAGGATAAATAAGTCGCTATAGGTTTGATTTGGTGATGTTTTGGTTTGGGTTTGTTTAGCTAATTCTAGTAGGCAAGCACATTTGAAGTTTTGTAGTTTCATGTAAAAAAAGAAAGAGTGGCAGGAATTTTACTGGCACAGCTGAAAGGATTTTTCTGGAAGAGAGAAGAGAAATATACGGTAACTTCCATAGAAAATGGAATCTTGGGGAGAGAGGCATTAAAAGAGAATTCCTAGGAAGTTTTGCTATGTGCTGTGGGATCGAACTCTCCTCTCTGTTGGTGATCCCCACTAACAACTTCCAAGTTGTATTTATGTGTTAGAGAGGCAGGCAGCCTACGGGATGAGTGCCGACTGACAAAGAGGGTTACAAGAAACTTAGAATTGTATTGCTCAAAAGAGGATCATGCAATTCTTCCATTTAAATTTTCAATTTAATTTTCCTTTAATGTAAAAACACTTGAGTCTCTAACACTTTGGAGTATTTTATAGTCTCTAACCAATTTCCTAAATAGAGACATTCAAGATTTGTATAGCTGAGATAAGCCACCCTAATTTAAAGACATATCAGCAAGCAAACAGCTCATTGCTTATCATTTTATTGGTTTTAATTTTTTTCTAAATAATCCAGGTTCATTTATCAAAATTTAAAAAGTTACAAACTGGTACGCAGTTAAAAGCCCCCAAGGGTAACTGGTAATCTAAATTAGAAATTCACTGCCATGTCACCTAGACTTTTTTCTAAGTATTAACTATTAATCTCTTTAATCATAGCCACCTCCATAGTTGCTACAATGACTTTATAATTATAGCCTGGTTCTGTACAATTTTAACCCTTGTCATTTTACATCTATTGAACCTATACTTTTTGGAGTTAAAGTTACCCAGTAGGATTTATATTTGGAAAGTAACTATTAAAAACATAGGATTCTAATTTTAAAAATATTTTATATTCATATTATTGTTAAGCTCTCAATTCTTAGCTTTGTTTTTCATGGAAAGCTTCAAATTTTCAAAAATCTTGGTTTTCCCCTGAAAACCCTAAATTCTGAAACTCCTACCCAGACTTCTGCTCGATTGCCTGTATTGTGTTTTGTGAGAATATAAACCTCACTATTAATTTTAGCAAAATGAAACTAAAAAGAATTGTCTGCCCTTGTGTACTCCAATACATTAATGCAATTTAAAGCTAAAGAAGTGTAAGTCTGGACTGTCTGTGTTACTGATCCCTGGATGAAATAAATGAAACTTACCAATATTCACATTTAAAATTTCATACTCCTCATAATTATTCAGTAAGAATTAGTATCTAATTCTGACAAATAATTAAAAGAAAGAAAAAGGAAATAAAAAGGAGATCTTAGAAGTCAGGAAGAGAAAGAAATCATTGTGTTATTATTTGTTCTGTATTCAAAATGGCTTTCGAATGTGAAGGCTGCCTTCTTTTCCTGGCATAGCTTCGCAAATGCTTCCTTCCACATTGTAACTATGGTCAATCATTTGTCTTGGCTGTGGATTAATGAAGCCTTTTATGTTTCTTACTTCCTGACTTTGGTCATTCTCTACATCCTGATCAGTACAAAAGGCTGAAGCTAAATTTAAAAAAAAAAAAAAAGATTCAATAAGGACTGCATCATCTCCTCCCACTGAATTTAGATGAGTTGTTACAGCTTTTAGCACCTCACTCAAATAACCTACCCAGACAATAGGTAATCAATCTTTTTCCATTTCCATTTGATCAAATTAAAAAGCAGCACTTAATTTGATCAAACCAAACGAATGTTTAGGTTTCTTTTCCTTTCTCTATTTCCTTCACCATGACTTTTTTCATGTTGTTCATGTTGAATCACTTCCTCTTTTCTATCATTTAAATTAGTCTCTCTATTCCTAGTCAAAACTTGAAATTGCACAAAATGTATTTATTTCAGAAGTTTACCCTGAGTAACCTAGTTAAGGTAAAGATGAGGATAAACTATAGAGTTCCTAACCTTGACCCAGACAAGATATACCCTACTCAAGGATTCACCACCTAGGAAATGTTTTCATTCATTCATTCTTCACTCACTCACTCATTTAAGAAATATGTATTGATTTTGCTATACCTCCAAAACTAGATTACCATTTTCCCTTACTGTGGCCCAAGCCAAAATGCCCACTCATCGCAATTCCCTGCCTTGAGGACCAGTGGAATAAGGGTGAGAGGGAAGAATTGGAGAGAGATGTTGGCTTTCCTCTTTTTTATCTGCAAGACCTCTGCCTGGGCATATCTGTGTGGTGAGTTAGAAACGGTTTTCTATATGCTCTTTTCCCCTTAAGTCTTCTAAGCTAATTCACAGAGTCCATTTGTACCACCAGTATAAACTGATTTTTAGAAATCAGTATTTCGGCCAGGCATGGTGGCTCGCACCTGTAATCCCAGCACTTTGGGAGGCCAAGGTAGGTGCATCATTTGAGGTCAGGAGTTCGAGACCAGACTGGCCAACGTAGTGAAATCCCATCTCTACTGAAAATACAAAAATTAGCCTGATGTGGTGGCAGGCTTCTGCAGTCCCAGCTACTTGGGAGGCTGAGGCAGGAAAATTACTTGAACTCATGAGGCAGAGATTGCAGTGAGCCAAGATAGTGCCACTATACTCCAGCCTAGGCAACAGAGACTCCATCTAAAAAAAAAAAAAAGAAGAAGAAAAAAAGAAAAGAAAAAGAAACCAATATTTCATATACCAGTAATACCTATGGTACAAAGAAAACTGTCACAATGGTTAAAACACTCTATAAGAAAGGAAATCTGAATAAAGTATAGACTTCAGTAAATACTAATGTATTATTATTGGTTCATTAGGTAGTATGCCATACTAACATAATATGTTAACAACAGGGAAAACTGAGTATGGAATATATGGGAACTCTCTGTACTATCTTCACAACTTTTCTGTGAATCTAAAAATATTCCAAAAGTTTGCTTAAAAATACAGTAAATAATTTGGTGCAGCCCTGTTCTCAAATTCTCTACTTTTTTGTTTAAATTTTGATTCAAGAGAATTTTGTTGTCCAAATATAGACTCAAAGTTTTGTTTTCATTTTAAAAAGTCAACTGTTCCTTCATAATCGAATGTGGGGAATGGAAGTAAGCAAACCATCCACAACCCCAGTCAGTTCAACTTCAAAGCAAAATAAACTTAAAGCAAATAATTAAATAGAAGCAAAAGCTTACATACACTAGTTCTACACTAATCTCTCTTCCCTACCCCCAAAAGGAAAACAAATATGAATGTGTCATTAGATAACAGTTTTAATAAGTTATAGGACATAAGCATTATAGAATATTATGTGCTTTTTCAAAATAAAAGGGATAACTGTAGGAATACTGAGAATTCCTTAATATGTAGTAAGAAACATAGAAAAATATGAGTTTATATTCAATAAACACAAAAATAAAAAGTGTATATATATTGTAAGTATCTTGCAAGAGTAAGATATAATGTTTACTTGTTCATTGAAACATCAAATGATATTATTATGAAGCATTTCCATGTTTTGTGGTAAGACTTTCAGTGAATTTAAGTTTAAAAAGAAACAATAAGCATGTTATCCTTTTCTGTACCTTCTAAATCCAAATGTATTGACTTAAGAGCCCTAATTCCTGTAATAGCAGGACCTCAGTCTCTCTTCCTTTTTTTAAGGTTCCTGTTGTAGGATAACTAGGCAGGAGGGTGGGAGAGAGGTAGATTGCCTCAATCTCCTCCGTTATTTTGTTCCAGAATAACCTTTGCTTTTCACTCCATTTATTCTGCTGTTTGTTTGTTTTAGGGCCACTGTCCTCCATTAAACTAAAGCTGGCCTCAAGTAGAGGGGGAGACCACACTGCTTCCTGCTGTTCTTTCCTTTATTATTTTGCAGGTCGAAATTTAGTCACTTACATTGTTGTGCAGAATAAGCTCTTTTTAAATTTTTAATCTATAAACTTCATTCAAAAGCTTCTGTTTCTGCATAGTTGTAAGCTTACAGTGAATCTTACAGTCAATTACTTTCATTAACAATATCTTATAGTCAATCTGCTTTTATTAAACTTACAGAGACAGTTAGAGAACCCTATATGTTACATCTCCGATGTTCAAAATAACTTTTGGAAGCTTTTGTTGAGATTACTGTGTGACATAGTTTGGCTCTGTGTCCCTACCCAAATCTCATCTCAAATCGTAATCCTCATGTGTTGGAAGAGAGGTCTGGTGAGAGGTAACTGAATCATGGGGGCGGATTTCCCCCTTGCTGTTTTCGTAAAAGTGGGTGAGTTCTCAGATCTGGTTGTTTGAAAGCGTGGGCACTTCTCCCCTCACTCTCTTTCTCTCTCCTGCTGCACCATGGTAAGATGTGTTTGCTTCCCCTTTGCCATCTGTCATTGTCACCAGTGGAGGATGTCCAGGTTCTTGGCATCTTGAACTAAGAATTGGACAGAATGCATAAACAAAGCAAGGAAGAAATGAAGGGGCATATTGAAAATGAAAGTACACTCCACAGTGTGGGAGTGGGCTCAAGCATAGGGGCTCAAGGGCCCTGTTACAGAATTTTGGGAAGTTTAAATAACCTCTAGGGGATTCCATGGATTATGTGGGGTGCACCCTCTGTAAATGAGGAGTAAAGTTACAAAGTCATTTACTTGGCCTATGCCCTATAGAGAGAATATTTCCTGTCATAGCTGAAGTGTGAATCAGCCTTATGTTCCCTGCCTTCCAGACCATATATATATATATATATATATATTTAGTTTGTTTTTTTTTCCTCACCATGATTGTAAGTTTCCAGAGGCCTCCTAGTCATGCTTCTTGTACAGCCTGCAAAACTGTGAATCAATTAAACCTCTTTTCTTCATAAATTACCCAGTCTTGGGTAGTTCTTTATAGCAGTATGAGAACAGATTGATATATTGTGTCTAAACAGAGTTCTTCTAAAATTTGATTTAAATTTGACTGAAACCTCTTTCCTTTGGTTTCTGATTTTCTTAAATCAGATTTACCAAAATCAGAAACCAAAGGGAAAAAATGTGATTTTTTGCAACTCATGAAAGGCTAAACCCCAACTTTTATTTGTTTCTATTTTTACAAAACCTATCTCCTGACACACTATATTGTCCATTTAAAAATACTCAGCATAAACATGTTTCCATTTGAATGATACTTAACTAGTAAAGAATTAAGTTAATGAGATGAGTCAAGCAAAAGAAGAGCTTCTGCATAAAGCAAAATAAGCAATAATTGCCCAATTCCTCAACTATGTTAACAACAACAAACTCAGATAAAGAAGAAAAGCGGTTCCTGGAGCCAGCTCTGCCTAAGCAAAATAAGTACACTTGAACTGATACCCTCTTCAAAGTGCCATGTTCATTTAAACATATTATTATATATTTTTTTGTTTTCTGTTTTTGTTTGCTTGTTTTAAATTTTACTTTAGGTTCTGAGGTACATGTGCAGGTCATGCAGGGTTGTTGCCTAGGTGCATACATAACCAGGTGGTTTGCTGCCTCTATCCCCCCTTTGACTATATTCGACATTTCTCCCCATGTTATCCCTCCCCTCCCACCCCCTACTGTTCCTCCCCTAGCCCCCACCAACTGCCCCCAGTGTGTGATGCTCCTCTCCCTGAGTCCACGTGTTCACATTGTTCAACACCCTACAAGTGAGAACATGCAGTGTTTGGTTTTCTGTTCTTGTGTCAGTTTGCTGAGAATGATGGTTTCTGGATTCATCCAAGTCCCTACAAAGGACATGAACTCATCATTTTTTATGGCTGTGTAGTATTCCATGGTGTATATGTGCCACATTTTCTTTGTCCAGTCTGTCATTGATGGGCATATGGATTGGTTCCCGGTCTTTGCTATTGTACACAGGGCTGCAACGAACACACATGTGCATGTGTCTTTAAAGGAGAACAATTTATAGTTCTTTGGGTATATACCCAGTAATGGGATTGCTGGGTCAAATGGAATTTCTATTTCTAGATCCTTGAGAAATCGCCACACTGTCTTCCACAATGGTTGAACTAATTTACATTCCCACCAACTGTGTAAGAGTGTTCCTATTTCTCCACATCCTCTCCAGCA
>CAUYLG010061349.1:0-11413 GCA_963573385.1 Cacajao melanocephalus
TGTCTTTATAATAGAATGATTTATAATCCTTTGGGTATATATCCAGTAATGGGATTGCTGGGTCAAATGGAATTTCTATTTCTAGGTCCTTGAGGAATCCCCACACTGTCTTCCACAATGGTTGAACTAATTTCCACCAACAGTGTAAAAGTGTTCCTATTTCTCCACATCCTCTCCAGCATCTGTTGTCTCCAAATTTTTTAATGATTGCCATTCTAACTGGCGTGAGGTGGTATCTCAATGTGGTTTTGATTTGCATTTCTCTAATGACCAGTGATGATGAGCATTTTTTTCAAATGTTTGTTGGCCTCATAAATATCTTCTGTTGAAAAGTATCTGTTAATAATTACAAGTACAAACCAAAATGTCTTAAATGATTTTAAGTTTTCTTGAATTGCTAACAGTTCATTTCATCTAACGGGCAGTGATGAGCTGGGGGAAAAAACGACCATATTGGTACAGTATACCAAAGTGCAGGTTACCACTCTTCCTCTTGCAAATGATTTTAATTGCACTCCTAAACTGTCTGTCTTGGAAAAAATAATTGAGTTGAATAAATTTCCAAATATTCATGTTTCTCTAGCATCCCACTCATAGCTATTCCAAATTAGTCAATTACATGTCGACAGTCATTAAAATATCAGAGAAAAAATTAACATTTACAATTTGCTAATTTGGTATTTTTTAATACCTGATGTGGTGTTCGCTTTCAATTTTTTTCACAACTGCTTAAACTAATTGCAGTTGATTCTCTTTATTCATAGATTCCATATTTGTAAATTCCCCTATGAGGTAAAATTTATTGGTACCCCTCAAAAATAATACTTGAGGTGCTTTTGCCATCATTTGTGAACATTCACAGAGCAGCAAGAACTGGATTTGCCTGATATACAACAGCTAAGGTAGAACAAGGCGACTCTCTATCTTCTTGTTTCAATTCTTATGTCTTAACCAAGTGAACTTTTTGAGATCTCTTCATGCAGTGTTCTTTGCACTATTTGCTTTTTACTCGTATCTTTACTCTTTCAAATGCTTCTTCCCCTCAGCATAGTGCTGAAGTGCTTTCTACTACTCCTGAGTGCAAGAAGACTGTGACTTGCTATATGGATAAATTAGGTGTATTAGATTAGCTCTGTTCAGGCACAAATGATAGTGCTATTGGCTGTGAGTTCAATGTTAAGGAATCAACAATAATTATTTAATAAGGTGTTAATCGGCTGATGAAAATGTGTAATCAGAGGTGCACAGGACACTAACCCTGTATTTACCATAGGAGTTTAGTATTCTCTAATTCATTATTTTTGATGAATTTATAGAACATAACTACCATGAATAATGAAATTTGCTTGCATCACCTGCATGTGTGTATATATATTACATATAATATTTATATGCTTTGTGTATATATTACATTTTGCCTCTATATATATATATATATATATATATATATATATATATATATATCTGTTTAATAAGTTGAATTACATTTTGGACAAAGGTTGATGTTAGTTTCTAGTAAAATTTCCTATATTATGTAACCTTTTTTTTTTTTAATTTTTATTGTATTTTAGGTTTTGGGGTACAAGTGAAGAACATGCAAGATTGTTGCATAGGTACCAGCCATCAAAAACGATGAATTCGTGTCCTTCGTAGGGACATGGATGAACCTGGAAACCATCATTCTCAGCAAACTGACACAAGAACACAAAATCTTATGTAACTTTTTAAAATTTAGTTTTCGTTTGGAGTTTTGATTAAACTACTATAATTCTATGGTGTTTCTATACTAAATTATTGCTGTACTGATTTACATTTAAAGATTTTCTGAAATTATAACACATTTGAATTCTTAGAGTAAATAATACTTGGAAATACTCAGAATACATTTTACATAAATATTCATCAATACGTAAATGGCAAGAAGAAATATATGCAGATTATTATACGACTGTATTAATCACAATTTTCTTTACAAAAAACACATAATATTCAGATGAAGAAAAGCAATATTAGTGAGATAACCAAAAGCCTCTGACATTCCCCTTCTCAGACACTACTCTATACCCAAAGTAGCTACAGTCCTGTCATTTAAGACGACTGCTTGTGTTTACACTTATATAAATAAAATCATAGAGTATAAACATAAACTTTTAATGCATTTTTTGTTCAGTGGCAGGTAATTTGTGTTTTTTAAATTGTAGCTCATCAGGAAATTCTTGAATCTTCTCTATCAGATAAATAAGGGAAAGTTGCCCAATTATCTATTTCGTTCTCTTATTTAACATTAAATCTAATTTAATGAGAATGAATCTTATTCCACAGATTCAGTTGAGCAAGAACAGCAGCATTAACAAGTAACATTTTATTTAACTCAATTTCTAAATGTGTGCTCTCATTCTTCCTTGTCACTTTTATTGTATTATCCTAGAATAATTCAGCACATTACTAATGAGGAAAGGCTCCATCTGAGCTTTAGTCACAGATCAACAAAGGTTGTGGCTCAAATATTCATCATCCCTGTTCTGTCTTATTCCTATGCTCATAACCACTTCTAGTCTGAAAATAACCTGCTAGTTCTGTGTCATGTTTAGGGCACAGGAGGAGTTTTCTCTGAGACTACCTATAATCCTCCATGTTCAATTATGCTGCATAGGAATTTTCCTTCTGACCTCATCAATCTCTCACAGTGATGCTAAGTACAACATACGCTACTTTTGTATTAAAGACCTTTAGAATATTTCCTCTAATTTTTCTCTTCTTAACCAGGATAATATCCTTTCAATGTCATGATCATTTTTTGCCCTTCATGTGTTTTCAAGATACTGTGTTTTTAGATCCTTCTCATTTTGTTGTCTCTATACACCTTTTGAGGCCCTTTTGAACTTAGAAATTTCTTGGGAAAAGCCAGCAAGACATGAAGGCAACTTCATTTTGCTCTCCCACATGCTTCCTCTTAGATAATAAATTATCAAATGATCTACAAATTTAAATGTGTAGACAAAATAAGTAATTAAATATTGTTAATAGGCATACATATTTTAAATCTTGAATGTTTTCTTATCAGCCCACTAAATTTTACTGAAGATACAGAGATAGAATAAAGACAAAAAATAATTATGAAAAAAAAAACATACAAACTTACCAATGTTTTAAATGCAGTTGTGGAGACAACCTTTTGATCTCTTCTGGTAAACTTCCCGAGAAATGATATCTCATCTGGGGAAAAGAGCCTGGACTGAAGAGATGTGAAGGTACTTTCTTACTCCAAACAGTGATTATTCTAAATATTAAATATCATTGCATCATCTGAAGTACCAAAGCTCTCCAAATCCAAAACATTCTAGTAGATTCAATTGCTCCTTCTAAGGGTATACATATTTATTTTACAGAAGGTCAAGGGGAAAAAAAAGAATCAGAGAAGACTTAAGCTAATGCTTTCATGTAGAACAGAACGCTGAGGTTTAAACAGGGTGAATGACAAAACTGAGTCTAAAATATTAGCATCAACGGTATGTCTCTTTGTATATTGACTCCTGTTTTGTTCCAAGGCAAAATATGTTGAAATTATATTGTGTGAAAGTTAACCTTTCAAGAACGTATTCTTAATTCTATGTGTATTTTTAAAATCATGTTATATTATCTGGAACTGAAGAAGTTATTCTCAAGTAGTTTAAACTTATTTCTCACAGGTAGAAATCTATTCTTTAATTAATAAAATGTTGAATAATTATTAACAGTTAAGGTAAAAATATAAGTGGCTATTAAATATTATAAATATACCAGTTTAATACTATACCTCTAAATAATATATCTCCTGATATTTCAACAAGATTTTTAGAAACAAAAAGAGTATCATATCTTAATTTCTTTATATCTCAGTTACCAAATTTCTTAGGCAACTGCATTAGAAATATGCAATTTTAAAACTAACTTCTTTTAAGATACATATGTAAATGGTATGGTTGCTAATCAAATCAGAGTTCATCCATTATTTCCTGTTGCATAACAATTTAAACTAAAGCATAATTTTGTTTTATATATCAACAACATTTTCATTCTGGGAAATAGCTTCATAATATATACCAAGACCACATAAAATGAATTATTATTGCCACTAAGTGCATACTGTGAAATGGCTTAGCAAAACACTAATTTGCATACCATATTCTTATCCTGCTTAACAATTGCAATAAAATGGAAATGATAAGGCCATGAAGAACAATGTATAATAAGAAACAGAAATCACTGAGCATTACATTGCCATTTGATATGATGAACTGTAGCTTGCCAACAGTAATGTTAATGAGGATTACAGTAGAGATATTAAAATACATACGTGGCCTTCTATTAACAATAAAATACTCAAATGTATTTTACTGTGTCTCTATTTCCATGCTGCTTTGTAAATGCTGTTATTTTAACAGGACTTTGAAAATCCATTTGATTAGAAATTTGAATGTTGAGTTAAACCATCAATAAAATTAATCGGAAACAACATACTGGGCAAATGCAGAAAATTTCAATGGCTTTGAAATTTTTATTGTGAAGGCAAATTAAATTTAACTGAAAAGATGTATCATCTTGTACTGACATTCAGAAAACTATGCAAGACTTAGCCATGGGTTCACCAGGTGGATAACTTGCTTTTATGTGCATCTATTCTCACAAGATGAGCAGGACATGTAGTTGTGTTTAAATATTCAAACAATCATATAATTAGTGCTATATATTTTCTGCCTTGCTATTGAGGAATCTAAATGTATCTTTCATTATTTAGGACTCTCTCAGTTAAATGTGTCAGAGATTCTAATCTAACTAGGGCTAAAGTTTGAAGGAAAGGAGTGGAGTTTTGGCTAAAAAAAATTCAAGAAATTGAACAAATCAACAAAAATGCAGAAAGAAAGCTAAACCAAAAGTACATTGAATCTCACATAAGTATTGGTTCAATTCATATGTTTTTCCCCATTTGTGCTGGTTTTATTTTTTTCACATTAATCATGGCTAGGGTTTGGCTAGATAATAGAAGGATGAAAAAGGTCTCTTTGGGGCAAAACTGGAGTAGAGCAAGTTTTGTAAAGGGGGCTGTTGTTCTGAGAGAAGGAGTGATAAGCAGACCACATAATTGTTGCCTTGCATGCATTGTTTTAGTTGCATATGGAATTTAGAGATTGCAAACTGGAGCTCTCAGTTTAGGTTGATTAATTTATACAAACTTAGTTATTATTGAGTACATGCTGTGTGCTAGAAGCTAAGCTAAACACCTGGGATTCCACAATGAAAGAGACCCACAGCCTTGCATCATGCACATTTCAGTGTGAAGGCAGCTAAAGTCAAGGTTAACAAACAAATGCAAAAACCAAAATTTCACAGGTATCGTGTTAAATAAACAAGGGATGGTGACAGACAATGGCTCAGGGTGGCTATTTTAAATAATGCACTCAGTGAAGGACTTTTTGAGGAAGTTATTCTAGTCAGAGATAAAAAGACAGCAGCATGTGCAAAGTGTTTCAGTTGGGAAAGATTATGCTCTGTTCAAACAAACTAATAGTTCATAATTAGTCCTAGTTAGTCTAGTCTGTAGGGTAGTCCTAATTAAGGTTGGAAAAACAATTAGATCATCTAGGAACTCAAAGTCCTGGAATGTGAATGTTATTCTAAATGTAATATGAAGTTACTGAAGCAGTTCAAGGTAGGAAGCAACAAGATTTCATTGGTGTTTTAAAATGATTCATTTCTGTCGTTATGTAGAGAACCTCTTGGGAAGTAGATGAAAAATTTTATTTGGTGACAATAGATTTCAGTACTGAAATAAAGAAAGAATCCAATCCAATATAAGGAAAAATTTGCGGGCTTCAGTATTTAGATGCTGCTAGCAAGTACTAAAAAGTAGACCTGTGTATGCACAAATAACTGGCAGGAAGAAATTAAGAGTCCATTGTAGTATATGATAATGTTGAAATGATAGACAGACATTCAAAGGAAAGAAAATCATATAAGCAGTCCCCTTGTTGAATGCCTATGCATCTCCCTGTAGAAACATCGTATTCTATGATCAATCATCTCCTTAGATCTCTAAAGATGAGCTCCTTTAACTACCACTCTGTTGTCGCTGCTCACTGTAAGTATTGTGTCCGTGTGGCTTTTGACATTTAAGTGCCACCTCCTGGCCTCTGAGTATCAATTCTTTGACAGTATCATCACCTACTATTGGCCTTAGCCTGCAAAAGAAAGCTACCACTGAAGTTCTCAAAGACAGTGGTGGCCCTCTAATCTACTCATTCCTTATCACTTTGGTACATGGAGTGTCCTCTAGATTCAACCCTGATGAATCTAGTTGGCTGGTAGTTTTCTAGCCTTATGTTAAATATGTACTATACAATCCTCATTTCTCTAAGCCTAGGTACCTTACCTTCTTTATCAGTATTTTTTGGCATTTCTACTTTATTTAAAATGAGTCACTGCTTCAGCCAAGATTAAAAGACATCATCATAGCATGATAGTATCATTTCTTAGGATTCTTGTCAGAGTATTAAATCTTGTATCACAGGAGGTTTCTCCCATATTAACAAACTCTCCCTTCTTCAATTTTATGTTTTCCCTGCTATATCAAGTGGCTTCTGACAATACTTATTAACCAGATTCTGAAACTGACTTTTTTTTTTTTTTTTGAGACAAGAGTCTCACTCCGTCACCAGGCACCAGTCTGGGGTGCAGTGGCGCGACCTCTGCTCACTGCAACCTCTGCCTCCTGGGTTCAAGTAATTCTCCTGCCTCAGCCTCCCGAGTAGCTGGGACTACAGACGCACGCCACCACGCCCAGCTAATTTGTTTTGCATTTTTTAGTAGAGACGGGGTTTCACCATGTTGGCCAGGATGGTCTCCATCTCTTGACCTCGTGATCCGCCCGCCTCGGCCTCCCAAAGTGCTGAGATTACAGGCGTGAGCCACCGCGCCCGGCCGAAACTGACTTGTTTTACATGATCTCTTCTCTCTTTAAAAGCTCAGCTTCCATTCCATTATACTATGCCAGTCTAGCTAGACTGAGGTTTGTTTTGGTCTGGTTGCCGAGAAGGGACATAAGGGTGAATCCTAAGGCAGGCAAACTTTATTTTATAAAGCACCTACATGATCTTCAAACAAAGGAAGAAGAAACTATCTTCTGTCAGGGGTAATGTGCCACTCTTGTTGGCCCAGTTGGTTCAGTGGAATCTGCAACTAGAGTGTTTTCAATTGTACCTGCTCTATTTTCACAGACCAATCATTCACTATTAGATCCCAAACAATTTTAGTAAAGCAATACATTAAATAGTCACTGAAAGTAGACAACTTTCTAAAGCATAAGATTGCAGGAATAAAATTCATGTGAAAATATAAAGGTGTCTTAGCAAATAACTAAATTTCAAAAGGGAAAAAAATAAAATTACTGAAGAGGTTTTCTCTCCACAGATAGATAACAATATCTTCATTGTCAGGAGATTCCTATAACTCAGAAAACAATGGCTTGCACATGTTTAAAGGCTGAAATAAATTGTATAGAAAAGTAATCCTGCTTGGGTATATATAAAGGAAATAGACAAAAGAGAAGTGTTTGCCTAATATGTGGCTAATTTGTACATTATGGTGACATTTAGAAAATCACTTCAATGCTCTGACTCTTCATTCACTGAATGATAAACAGCAGTTACAAAAGAACACAACTGCATGGTGGGTTGTTAGGAACCTTGGAAATAATATGTACAAGCCTCTCAGTATATGTACAGAGTAGGTAGGTACTTTTATAAATGTTTCTTGAATAAATAAATTTTACTCATTCCATGCAAGATAACAATTATGTTTATAAGAATTATGAATGGCATTGTGTTTGTGTCAGACAGATTCTTGGAAAAGGCATTATCTTATCATTGTGGATGAAAAGTTGTTAAGGAAAAAAAGACGTATCTTTTACGTTACTATTGTAAACTTCTATTCCTAGGAGGTCTAAAGTTTCCGTAGTCTGTTATATAATCTGCGGAAATAGAATGAGTGACTTCAGACCTTAAAGCACTGAAAATTCAATTGACATAGTTTGTTGAATTCCATGATAAAAAATAAATTACAAAGAAATATGCAGGTTTAAATGTAATTTTAAAATGTAAATTTAAATGTAAAATGTAAATTTAAAATATTTTATTTATGTAAAAAATTTATCAAATCCTATGCATAAAAATGACTCTCTTCTTTGCACTAACCTAGGTGTTGCATACTGTTTTTATGATACTTTCATTGTTCCAGAACGTTTAAAAATCCCTCTTTGGACATAACTTTAGAGCCAATATATGAAAACACACCACATACCACATAGAAAAATACATTGTATTATTTGCCAATCAACTTTTTTTTTCTTTTTAAGAGACAGGGTCTTGCTCTGTGGCCCAGGCTGGAGTGGAGTGGCATGATCATAGCTCACTGTAGCCTGGAACTCATGGACTCAAGCAGCTCTCCCACCTCAGCCTCTCAAGTAGCTGAGACCACGGGTGCACCTCACCATTCTTGGCTAATTTTTAATATTTTTTAAAGACAGGGTCTGGGCATGTTGCCCAGCTTGGTCTCAAATCCCTGCCCTCAAGCAATCCTCCCACCTCAGTCTCTGAAGGTGCTGGAATTACAGGTGTGAGCCTCGGCACCAAGCCTCAACCTTTACTTCTTGATTAAAACTTTATTACCCTATTTAGTCATCCTACTCTCTTTATTCACAGACACAGGAAGACTTGACAAGTTTCAGTAGTCTCAAACAAATGTCCTGTGAAATGTGAACACAAATCCAAAGGGAGAGCTCTAAAACTTGCTTTGGGAAAGATGGTATTACCAGGATAGATATGTGACCAACCAAAGCAATACCTGGAAATCCATTATGGCTTTTATAGCCATTGGTCTCAAACTCTTGCCCTAAAGTGCTTATAATCTGAATGCTTGTGCCCTCTCTAATATAAATGTTGAAACAGTTCCCAAGGTGATAGTATTAAAAGGTGGGGCCATGATTGCTTGACCCTCAGGAATGAATCATTGCCTATGAAAGGGCTAGAGAGAAGGGAACCAGTTCACCTCTTCCTTCCTTTGTCATGTGAGGACACAGTGTTCATCTCCTCTGGAGATGCAGCAACAGGGTGCCAATTTGGAAGCAGAGAGCAGTCCATGCCAGGCATCAGACTTGCCAGCACCTTGATCCTGGACTTTTCAACATCCAGAACCATGAGAAAAAAATTTCTGTTGTTTATAATTTGCCCAGTCTCAGGTATGCTGTATGGTAGCACAACATCTAAGACACAAAGTAATTTTTTAGGTTAATTTATTCAAATATACTATATCATGTATGTACCATTTCATTAATTTGCACCAAGAGTAAGAAAATTTGATCTCACCCATTATTTTAATATGCAGTTTCAGTGATCATTGATTTCTTAATGGATATTAATATATTTCTGAATACAGTAAACAATGTGGTATGTAGCATATTTTATCACTCATTAGAAAATGAAAATATCCATGCTAAAATAAAATTATATAATTATTTAAATATGGAAGAGAGAAATTCTGTCTCAGACATTAAAAACAAAACAACTAAACTCAGGACAAAATTATATCATATATACTAAAATTATTTGGTGCCAATGCTCTCCCTTATCATTTTAGTAAAAGAACTAGGGTTTCCTACATGATAAGACTGGAAAAAAATAAGTTGAAGGTCTATTGCTAAACAATCTAAGGAGCCTGAAAAATCAATTTAATTGTTAATTTATCCTTTTTAACTTTTACACATACAACAATTTTTGTAGGTATGATGTATTTAGTAACAAAACACTCATTTGCTCACCACCTACCTAAAGAATAGTACACAATAATTATTTTGAAGGCCTTGATATGCCTCTCCTAATTATATTCCTATCTCTTCACCTCAATAATAATCTAAGTTTTGTTTTAATAATTGTGATGACTTTAAAAATTGAAGACTTTATTTTTACAGCAGTTTGAGGTTTATAGAAAAATTGAGAAAAAGAGAATTTCCATACACCTTCTCCATATGAACACATACACAGTTTTCTCTGTTATTGTCCTGCATTAGTGTGACATATTTATCATAGCTGATGAGTCAGTAGTAAAACAATTCTTCTTATTATAAAGTTCATAATCCAAATTAGGGTTCCTCTTCGCTTCTACAGTTTTATGGATTTTGAGAAATCTGTGATGTCATGTATCCAACATTACAGTATCATACTAAATAGTTCCACTGCTTTAAATGTTTCCTCTTCAGCTATTCATTCTGTTCCCAACTCTTTATCTGCCCTCATCTCCTGCAATAACTTCCTGACAACCACCAGTATTTTACTATATCTATAGTTTTGCCTTGTCCACAATATCATATATTGGGCTTACACAGTATGTAAGCTTTCTACATTGGCTTCTTAGACTCAGCAATGTGCAATTTAGATTCCTTGGTGTTTTTTTTTATGGAATGATAGCTCATTACTTTATATTATTGAAAAATATTCTATTCTATAAATGTACCATATATTATAATCTATTAGAAAGACATCCTGATTGCTTTCAATTTTCAATAATTTTGAATAAAGCTGCTATAAACATTTGTGTCCAGGTTTTTTCTGTCTACGTAAGTTTGCTACTAATTTGCATAAAACAATATTTGGATCATAATGTGAAAGTATGTTTGCTTATATTTAAAAAATCCCAAGCTATCTTCCAAAGTGCATAACATTTTGCATTCTGGAGAGCAGTCAATGAGTTTATGTGGTCCACATCCTCACCAGCACTGGGCTTTGGCCACTCTACTAGGTATGTAATTGCATCTTACGTTAATTTGCAATTTCCTACTGACACATGGTGCTTGAGTATTATTGATGTGTTTCTTTGCCACCCGTATATAATTTTTTATGTGTCTCTCCAGGTATTTTAGCCACTTTTGAATTGAGTTGTTTCCTTACTGTTGAATTTTAATGTTTTCTTTATATATTTTGGATACAATTTCTTTATTAGATAAGTGCTTTGCAAATATGCTCTCCCATTGCGTGACTTGTCTTTTCATTCTCTTTTTTTTTTTTCTCAGAAGCTACGGGGGTCATTTATTACTATAACTTAACTGTCATATATATTTGTATACTTACATTCACTTTCTGGTTTAGACCACCTGATTTTTAAGTTTATTTATTTATTTATTTTCTTTATTGTACTTTAGGTTCTGGGGTACATATGTACATCATGCAGGATTGTTGCATAAGTGCATACATGGCAAGGTGGTTTGCTGCCTTCATCCCCCCATCTCCTATATCTGGTATTTGTCCCCTCATTATCCCTTCCCACCCTCCCCACTCCTTGCTGTCCCTCCCCCAGTCCCCACCACTGACCGCAGTGTGTGAAGCAT
>CAUYLG010061350.1:0-10876 GCA_963573385.1 Cacajao melanocephalus
GGTGTTCTCTGTATTTCCTGGACTTGAATATTGGCCTGCCTTGCTAGGTTGGGGAAGTTCTCCTGGATAATATCCTGAAGAATATTTTCCAGCTTGGATTCATTCTCTCCACCACATTGAGGTACACCTATCAAATGTAGATTAGGTCTTTTCACATAATCCCATATTTCTTGGAGGCTTTGTTCATTTCTTTTCACTCTTTTTCTCTAACCTTGCCTTCTCGTTTTATTTCATTGACTTGATCTTCAATCTCTGATATTCTTTCTTCTGCTTGGTTGATTTGGCTATTGGAACTTGTGTATGCTTCGTGAAGTTCTTGTGTTGTGTTTTTCAGCTCCATCAATTCATTTATATTCCTTTCCAAGCTGTTTATTCTCATTAGCATTTCATCAAACCTTTTTTCAAGGTTCTTAGTTTCTTTGCATTGGGTTAGAACATGTTCTTTTAGCTCAGAGAAGTTTCTTATTACCCACTTTTGGAAGCCTGTTTCTGTCAATTCATCTGACTCATTCTCCATCCAGCCTTGTTCCTTTGCTGGTGAGGAACTGTGATGCCTTAGAGGAGGAGAGGCATTCTGGTTTTGGCATTTTCATCCTTTTTGCACTGGTTTCTTCCCATCTTTGTGAGTTTATCTATCTGTGGTCTTTGTAGCTGGTGACTTTCAGATGGGGTCTCTGAGTGGATGTCCTTTTTGTTGATGATGAAGTTATTTCTTTCTGTTTTTTAGTTTTCCTTCTAACTGTCAGGCTCCTCTGCTCTAGGACTGCTGGAGATCCACTCCAGACCCTGCTTGCCTGGGGATCACCTGCAGTGGCTGCAGAACAGTAAGGGTTGCTGCCAGTTTCTTTTCTGTTATCTTTGTCCCAGAAGGATACCCGCCAGATGTCAGCCTGAGCTCTCCTTTAAAAGGTGTCTCTTTGGGTATACCGGGGTCGGGGAGCTGCTTAAGGAGAGAATCTGTCCCTTATAGGAGCTCAAGTGCTGAGCTGTGAGCTCCGTTGTTCCATTCAGAGCTGCTGGGCAGGTACATTTAAGTCTGCTGCAGCAGAGCTCATAACCACCTTTTTTACCCAGGTGCTCTGTCCTAGGAAGGTGAGGATTTATTTATAAGTTCCTGACATGCTGCTGCCTTTTTTCAGAGATGCTCTGCCCAGCAAGGAGGTAGCCTAGCCAGCAGAGGCATTGCTGAGCTGCCATGGGCTCTGCCCAGCTGCTGTGTGAACTTCCTTGTGGTTTTGTTTATAGATGTATAGTTAGAACTGCCCCGGTAATGGCGGGCTGCCTCAGTAATGGAGGACTGCCTCAGTAATGGCAGACTGCCTTGGTAGTGGTGGACTGCCTCAGTAATGGTGGATGCCCTTCCCCCTACAAAGCTGGACCATCCTAGGTCCAGCTGTACTTGCTGTGAAACTCTCAATCCAGAGCATTTCAGACTGCTGGTGTTTGTGGAGGTGGGACCCGCCAAGCCAGATCACCTGGCTCCCTGTTTCAGCCCCTCTTTTTCAGCTGAATGGGCAACTCGGTGTTCCAGGCACCAATTGAAACAGCACCCAGATTTCTGTAAGTTTTTGTGTGGAAACCCATTGCACTGGCTGAAACAGTCATGCTGGAGACTCGTGGCACTTTTCTGCCCGTGAATCTCCTGGTCCATAGGCAGTAAAACTTCGTTTGGAAATGCCATGATCACTCATCCTCTGCGTTCTCGCTGGGAACTGCACTCCAGAGCTGTTCCTATTTGGTCATCTCGGTGGACCGATTTTATGTTTATTTACTTTGCATCCTGCACACATTTTAATTCTCTTCCCTCTCCTGGGGTTTAGGAAGCTCATGAGGAGCTCAGCTTAAAATGTATTTGATGTCTCCTCCTTTGTCTCAAAGGATTTTATCTGTTAATATCTGCTTTCTCATAGATATTTTAGGATTTTCTGTGTAAATGATCATATCACCTGTGAATAAAGTTTTACTTTTCCCTTTAAAATATGTATGACTTAATTTTCTGGCCCTTGTCTTATTGCACTGGCCAGAATTGCCAGTACACTGCAGAATACAAATCTTAAGTGAAAAGCATTCAGTTTTTCAACATTATAAAGTATAATGTTAACTGCAGTATTTTTGTAAAGGATTTTTATTAAAATGTTGAGCAAATTCTTTCTATTCTCAGTGTACTGAAAGTTTGAATCATAAATAGATGCTTTTCTATAATAATTGCTATGATCATAAGGTTTTCTTCCTTTATTCTATTAATGTAGTAAAATGTATTAATTGATTTTATCTGTTAAAATAACCTTGTCTTTCTGGCATTTATACCACTTGATTGTAATGCATAATTTTTTAATGTATTGCAGGACTTGATTTGTTACTATTTTGTTGAGGATTTTGATACTGTGTTTATGAGTGATACTGACCTATAGTTTTCCTTTTGTGAAATGCCTTTGTTATCACAGTAATGCTGACCTCATATAATAAAATGGGAACAACCCTTATCTTTTATTTTCTAAAAAGATTTCACCAGTAAACTATCTATGCATAGTTTCCTTGTGGGGAAGATTTTCATTATGATTTAAGCTTCTTTAATTAATATAGGATTATTTTGATGTTATATTTCTTCTTGAGTCACTTTTCCTAATTTAGGACTTGAAAGTAATTCTTCCATTTCATCTAGGTTGTCAAATTTATTGGTATAAAGTTATTCATAGTGTTCCTTTATTATTCTATTCATTCTCTTGGATCTTTAGTCATAATCCCTCTTTTATTTCTATTGGTTGTTTATATTCTATTTTATTGATTTTGATTTTAATCATTCTAACTTTGGGTTTCATTTCCTCTTTTAGCTCATTTGTTTTTTAATGTGGAAGCTTACGTCTTTAATTTAAGGCCTTTCTCCTTTTCTCATATAAGAACTGAATTCTATGAGACTCCTTCTAAGCACTCCATTAGCTTTACCTACAAAGTTTAATACTCTCTGTTCTTATTTGCATTTAGTTAAAAATATTTTCTAAGTTTCTTTGTGACTTTAGCAACTAGATTATGATGTATATTTGTCTAGTATTCTTTGTTTTTGTCATGCTTTGCATTTGTTGAGCTTCTTGGGTTGGTGTGTTTACAGTTTTAATACAAGTTAGAATTTTTTCAGCCATTGTTTTTGTTATTTTTGTGTTACTCTCCCATCCCTAACGTCTCCTCTCCTTCTAAAACTCCAACTATAGATACGTTTCATTGCACGATTTTTTTTCACAGGCTCTGTTATTTATTTTTTAGTCATTTTTTTCTCTGTATTTTATTTCGGCTACTTTCACTTGCAGTATTTTCCATTTCACCAGTCTTTCCTTCTGTAATGACAGCCTGCTGTTAACTGCATCTACTGTATTTTTCATTCCAGATATTGTCTTTTTCATTCCCAGATGTTTCCTTTGAATCCTTTTATATCTACATTTCTGTATGCATGTTCACCTCTTCCTTTAAACCCTTGAGAATATCAAAAATATTTATAGCAAATATTATTATCTCCTATACAAATTCAATCAACTCTATAATTCCAGGCCTATTTTTATTAAGTTTTTGCATGTTTATGAGTTTCATTTTCCTTATTTTCATGTGCAGTAATTTTTTTAAGAGATAGGTTCTCGCTCTGTCACTCAGGTTGGAGTGCAATGGCACAATCATAGTTCAGTGCAGGCTTGACTTCTTGCACCCAAATGATCTTCCTGCCTCAGACTCCTGAGTAGCTGGGACTACAGGAATGTGCCACCACATCTGGCTCTGAGTTTACTTGTATTCCTTTAAAAATTACTGGACATTGTTGTGGCATAAAGTTATTTGAAGATCACTTTAATTCACCCAAGGCTTGCTTTTACTTTTTATTTTTAGGTGGGTCTACAGTAATCTTTACTCTGGGGCTAGCTTAGCCCCACCATTAAGACTTACATTCCTTCTGGAATCTCTAGTGAATGCCCCATGTATTAAGCATCATCCCTCTACTTGGGCTGGTAGTAACTTGAACCATTATTGGCCTTGTGTGAGCTCCAGGGATTTTTCTGTTTATGTATCTCCGGTACTGTTCTTTCCTTGGAGGTTTTTCTTTTTCTGTCTTCATGGAATTTCACTTTTGTGCAGACTGACATTCAACTAAAGATGCAAAGATAACTTTAGGCAGTTTTCTGGACCTCTTTTTCTGTATAGTACCCTCTTTTCTGTTCCTCTGTCTGCAAATTCTAGCTGGCCCAGCCTTCCCCAACTCTAGTTTCTGTATTTCAACTCAGGGAGATTACTTGATCCTGTTTCTGTTATTCTACCTGGTGCCATATTTAGGAATTGTATTCAGGCAAAAAGCTGGGTGATGGTAGGGTTTGCCTCCTTTGTGTCTTTTCTATTAGAGATCACAGTCCCCAGACTTTGACCTAAGTCTGATCATGAATGTTTGACATATTTTGTCCAGTATTCTGTAGTTTTCAGAAGGAGTTATTCCACACCCTGTTACATTGTGGACGTTTGACAAAAATACTTTTTAAAAGAAGACATGTATTACTCATATCTGTTTCTCCATTTTAGACCTCTCTTCACTTCTCACTGGCTAAATAATCCCATTTCCTCTATTTTGTACAAATCTTTCAAATATATTAATATTCCCTTCCTCCACACCATTAACTCCACATTTATCACATAAAGTTAGTCTTTTCTTTCCATCATCATGCTTGTCTTGTTGATTTCCTAATTCATATTAAATAGATGGTCCTAGGAAAACAATCTCACCTGTCATATAATAGTTACTCCATTTTTTTTGCATCAGTGAATACACAAATCTTTTACAACCAACCTGAGCTTCTTGTGCACATAATTTCATTGCCACTTAATTTAAAAATTATTGTTTATTCCCAATATTTAAAATAAATTTATTTAAATTTACTAAATATTTATTAAAACTACTGCCTTCAAAGCTAAACTCTAGGGTGAGGGAAGAAAAAGGTAAGTATGGCATAAACTCTGAACTCAAGGTGTAAAGACACATATTTATATATAACTACAGAGTAAAACTAGACCAAAATTATAAGCATTACAGAGATACTGAAGCAAGGTATTAGAAAACATAAAGAGGAAGCAACAAGGGCAAGTAGAGGAGAGAATTCACAGAGTGCTTGCATTTGAGCAAAAACACCTCATGAGATAAGAATTCTGACAGAGAAAAGGGGAGATGGGAATGAGGCACAGTTTGCATGATTAAGGCAGTATGAATGTGCTTGCTGTGTTTGGCAAATTAGCTATGAGGAAAGGCATGGTGGGAAGATGGGACACAAAAAATAAATCAGGGCTCTATTATGGAAAACTGATAGTTTAAAACAAGTTCAACATTTGTCAAGGCACAATTTTCTACTTCTTATTCTATTGAGGTCAAAAAATAGAAAGCTTCTACGTATTAGGTACAAAAGGATTCAGAGACTGTTTCTCTGCTCTAGATTCCCATAATACAGATGGTTTGGACAACTCAGTCTATTGTTTTAAACTATTTGCTGGACATTACATAAAGTATAGCATATCTCTGTAATTGCAAGAACAACATTTTCTAATATTTGTGTATCCTGCAGAATGACTAGCACAGTTCAGGGCACACCACATGTACATACATTTTAATTAGACAACTCTTGTTACTTCACGTTCTCTATTTTGTCTTTAGATGACTGTAAAACAAAAATGGTTTCAGTGCTGGTGTGTATGTAAATATGTATGTGTATGCATGCATGTGTATCCTGGACTGAAAAACAGCATAGGCATGTTTAATCAAAAAATATATATATATGCAAAGAAGTCATTCAACAGTCCCACAACCAAAAGATAAACATTCCCATTATTAAATAGCAACATTTTATCATTTTCAATATACAACAATATTCCTTGTCCTTTCTCATCTTTATACTGTATACATATTATTTCCATAATATTTTCAGCCATTTTCTGGGAAAGCAGTTGTTCAGTTATATGAAAGCAAAATTTTGGGGAAAAAAGTATATAACTGAAATGTATATTAACTAAGTCACCATAAATGAACAAAACTTAAGATTGAAGCATTTTATATTGAAAATAAAATGAATATAAATAAGACACTAAGTCTGTTAGATCAGAAGCCTGTTAGAAGTGACTAACTCTAGTTCACGACATTAATCAAAGTGGCATAAATAAAATGGGGATAGATATTAAGGATTTTGCACAGCCGGTTAATATTAACACAACCCAGGGTAGGTTAAGAAAATAGTATTTCTAAGAGATGTGGAACAGATGGTTTACACTGATTTGATACTTTCGGGTGATTTCCATGATTCACATTATTGGCTGGAGGAATTACACAGTAAAAAATGGTCCTCAATTTTTTAATAAAAGAGGAAATATATTTTACCATAAACATTAACAAAATAAATCTCAAACCATCCTCAAGGGCAGATATAAGTTTCTACTTCTCCCAGTTCATGAATAGATAGATCATGGTAATCCACAGAAAAGAGTGTGTATATAAAGGTAATATATGTAAACAAAACAAAAATCTAGATTGCAGTTTGGTAAATCATTTATTCAGGAGACATGAATTAGCAGCAAAAAAGTCTATTTTAAAATATGTAAATATACTATAACACATTCACAAAAAGAAGATGTAAAGTTTCTTTTAAAATAAATACAACATAAGTTAAAAAATTATGTCTCCACAGTGTAGGGTCCAGCCCTACAGAATCTTATGAGCCCCTCTCTACTGGTGCAGAGACAAGAAAAGGTGGAAATAAAGGATACAAGACACTGAGAAAGAGAAAACAGAGTTTGGGTCCAGGGGTCCACTGCCAACCAAAGCATGGACGGCAGCAGTGGCCCAGAGTGCCTGGATACTCTGACTTTTAGAGTATAAAGCAGGGGGAAGTTTAGGTAGGGTGAGGTAATGTTGGTCAGTGATAGGGTCAAGTACATCACGTGTCATAGGGATGGGGGCCCAGGACTTTCAAGTAGCTGAGATGAAGTAAGGAGAAAACGCATCAGCACTTTTTCCATACTTGTCAAGAAAGAACAAAGACATTAAGATTTATGTTACTATTACTGATTCTATCTTCTAAGAAAAAGAGGAACCAGGTGCAGAAGCGGAACATGAAAGTGGACATGGAACGTGACCACTGAAGCACAGCATCACATAGAGACAATTAAGCCCCTGGATGTTTATGGGCTTACCTGACAGCCGTCAGGCCTGCCGCAAGAGCTTGGAGGAGCAGTTTTTTCCTAACTCCCCTGAGGGAAGAGATGTCTAGGACATCTCCAACATCTCCTTCCATAGCTGGCTAAACAGCGGGTGCTTTCCCAGCGCTGGTGCTGCCACACAGCCAAGGCGCCCTCCAGCAGCCCTTATGCGGGCGTGACAGAGGGCTTAGAGTATCTTGCCTTAGGATCACTTTGTTCACAATGTCACCTCAGTTCCATACTTCAAAACCCGATAATCATTAGTAAAATTAATAGGCTATATTGAGTATATATATATATATATATATATTTCTGTGATTACATACGTATAACTACGTGATTATTTGTGATTATATGTAGGAATAACTATGTAACTATATCTCTAATACTTTTCTACTTCTATATTCATATGGGAACAGGCTGAGGCTGCAGACACTTGCCTCAGCACTTGTGGGGTCTCTCCCCAACACCACAGCAAGTATTTTTGTTATTCTTGGGGTGTGTGTGTGTGTGTGTGTGTGTGTATTAAATATACCTAGTGAATTTGTTTTCCAGTGCAGAGAAGTTGAATTGCTTATCAGGTTTTTAAAGGCTGTGCACCCTGATGCAAATTATTTAGATTTGTGGTCTTCCTTTATAATTGACTTATGCTCAGGATAAGTTTAGATTTTAAGTAATTTTCTATTTCTAAAAGCATCCTTATCAATTCCAGTTGTCACAGTGAACATCATGGTGTCTACTCTGGGGAGAAGGAAAGGAGTCTAGAAGAAAGCTTAAGCAGCAAACCTCTAAGGTTAATCTCTCACCTCAAGGCCCAACTGTGACCTGGTTGATTGTAGGTCAATAAACAATACTATCTAAAATACAGTTTTTTCTCAGGGATAACAGCTTATAAAGGGGGAGGTCTATATCTTACTTGTTTGTATTCCCAGTATCTAGAGTAGTATGTGGTACAGAGTAGGTACTTGAATACCAAATCTAAAACAGTTCTTTTGTATGCTCAACAGCATTCAGTAAATGCTTTTTGGTTGAAATATTTCATTAATTAACACTAGCCAAAGAAAATAAAGCCTAATGTTTTCTCCCCTACCCCAAACTATCTTTAATAATCATATTAACAATGCTCATATTAACAATGATTTTAAAACTCTTTTCTGAGATAAAATTTTTTAAGTGGAAAAGAATTTTTCAGATGTACCAGGACAAGTTCAAAAACATGGCAATATCATTTCAGTCTGTGCAACATTCTCACCATCTTGTCAGCATTTAATTAAATCTCCCTGACCCAAGTTCAAACGCCAGAATTGGAATACCTGAGCCACATGCTATCCAGTCAAAGCATTAAACCCATGCTAGATAAGTCTTCTGAGATAATAAAATAGGAGGTACCCAGGACAATCAAAAGACATCAGTAACTTCTAATTTACCAGATTTACTGTTAATTCATTCCCCATTGCTCCACCTTGATCTTCCTAATGGTGAAATAATTTCATCTGTAAGAAAAGGAATTTTTCTACTCCTCAGCTATGGATTTCCATATCTGAATATCCCTTTCAAATACACACAACTCTGACCAAACAGAACTACTCCAAACATATCTGACCCTGTGTCACTCAATCTGCCAATTACAACATCACCAGGGAATACCATCCTGTCATTGCCTAAAGACAAAACCTCATCCTGTGGCAGCCTGCAGCTAATAACTAGTTGATGAAGGGTAGCCACCTCCTCTAAACTGAGAACAATTTTGAAAGGCCACTCCAGCTTCTGAGTTCCTGTGATGTTGGTCAAGCAGAAACAGATCACTCAGTGGACAGCATCTATATAAACCTTTTCCAGTGAGGTATGAATCACAACCTTAGGGAGAGGGGCTCTCTTCCATGATTGTCCTTCCTTTGATACTCTCCCTCAGCCAGAGAATGCCTTTATAGTTTGTTTTCCATATTTATAGTTACTCTCCTTTCATAGTTTAATAATATTTGGTTTTATACTTTCTTGGGACTCTTCAACACAGAAACATAAGCAGGAAATGATAAGAAAAGAAAAGGCTAACACTGAGCCAAAGACACAGTAAAACTGGTTGAAATAAGAGAAAAATAAATTACAAAATTTAAATTATTTTGTCTCTAAAAGCCAATCTGATTTTTACATAAAATCAAATTAGTGTTTTGGTGGCCAAATTGGAGACATTCATCAAAATCCACACCCTCGAAAAGGTCAGAAAACATGGTGTAGCAAAGAAATCAAAAACACTGATCTACTCTAAGACCATATAATCTTAGGTGAAGAAGTCTGGGCAGATTAAAAAAAAAAAGTAAATAATCAAAGTTATAATAGTAGAAAACTTTCCAGAATCAAGAAAGATGAGGTATACAACAAATGCCTAAAAGAACTAATGGAAAATAATCATATCGAGACATATTCAGGCAAAATCTTTTAATTCCAAGGAAAAAGAATAACCTATTCAAGCTTCCAGAATGAACACTCAGGTTGCCTACTGTACTAGCCAGGATTCTTAGATGGAAAATAATAGAAACTGACTCTGTTAAGTAAATCAGATAATCTGTTCTTACATCCCAAACATCCAGAAAATTTAAAAAAATTAAAAATCACAAAAATCCACAATACCTACACCAAGGAGAAGAAATATCATGTTGACCTCATATTTTTGTAATATATGTAATATAGCCAATAGTAAAAGCATCAGATGATATAAAATGTCAACAGTTTACTCAAGATACAAGGTTATAACTCAAGAATTTTACATCAAGAAAAGTTACTGATTATATTAAAAAGCAAGACAGAAAATGCAGCCCTCATGAATAATTCTTGATATAATATATTTATCCTGTTTGAAGATAAATTACAACCTGCCAAGAGACAAATTAAAAAATAAAATGGTGCAATATTTAGTATAAAGTATAATTCATGAATATTGAAATAAAATAAATTTTAAACAGTTTATTAACATAATTATAAAATATGGTTATTAATATGGTAATTATTTTGAGGGAAACAATTACATATTTATAGAACTCAAGTAGATCAACTGGAGGAGAGAGATCCAAGATGGCTGACTATCAGCAGCTCAGGATTGTAGCTCCCAGAGAAAGTGCACAGAATGAGAGGGCACCACACTTACAGATGAATTTTTGTTGCCCACGGACCAGGAGATCCCCAACGGAGGAGCCCCACGGGTCGCCAGTGCGACTCTTGTGGCCGGCGTGGTGGTTTTGCTGGCGCCCCAGCACCGGGGATCTCGGTACAGAGTAAATGGGACTGAGTCCCCTTTTGGTTGACGTTTGGAGCTCCGGGAAGGCAGATTCGCCTATTTCCCTGATTGAAAAAGGGATTCAAGAGGGAAGCCAGACCAGAGATTCCCAGGCAGAAAAGCACCATGATTCTTTTTTTTTTTTGAAAGAAAGAAAAAGAGAAGAAAGAGAGAATGAAAGAAAGAAAAAAAAGAATGTAAGAGAGAAAGAAAGAGGAAGAGAAAGAGGGAGAGAGAATGGGATTCTTGTTTTATTGCCCAGGCTAGAATGCAGTCTAAAAATGGGTATTAAAAGCCTCTTTTATGCCAATAATTGTGCTTAACAATGGAGACAGGAAGGAATAAGGGATGAAAATAACAAACAAGCAGCCAACCAATATTTTATTTAAACCTGTGAAATGC